>WBMV01002434.1:854698-957464 GCA_013396655.1 Campylorhamphus procurvoides
TTTGTTAATTCAATACTAAAATTAATCCAGGTCATTTCCACTCAGTACACATACGGATATTGTGGAATTAGATCTACCAATCCAAATTTGCTCTCTTACTACTTTTCATATTTTAATGTGTAATTGGCAAAATATAATTCCCTGTATAAATTCAGGGTAAAACTACCTCATAGTTTGTCTGATTTTGAGAATTAAATTGGTCACCGAAAAAAAGCATCCTCTTGCCTCCTGAGAAACCAGTGGTGAACACAGATTCAACTAAGACAAATTAAACTGAAGACTGAAATATTTATGTACTTACTTATATGGATGACACTATGGCATTAGTTTCATTCTGCTTTGCTTTCTTTTATTATCATTATTTTAGCAACCATCACTTTCTATGAGATAAATGCACTGAATTAAATGCCCAACAACTGCTCTTACTTCCACAGCTGTGGTAACTGCGGTTACCAGTTTGTTAAATCCCCAGTGAGGTTTCACACCAAGGTTGACAGACGCCAGAAAGGTGGTAAGCTATGCGCCTGTCACCTGCACACACACACACACACACACGCATGCATACAGACACACACACACACACACACACACACTAGTTCTGGAGGGATTCCTTAATGCCATTATACCAAGGTTCCCTGCTTGCAACCCACTTCTGATGCCACTTGGCTGGGATGGAGCAAACAACAGCCCAAAGGGAAGCTGAATATTGGGGGATGAATTAAGAACCAACAAGATTCAAGGTTTTATTCTGATGATTGCATGCACTCACTCACTTGCTCTTCCCTGGCTTGCTAGGTCTGGGCTTCCCAGCATGGCACAGAATGGTTAGGCAGAAAGTCATGTCAGCTCCCGTTGTGCCACTGCTTGCCATCACCTGTCTTGGGCACCACTAGCCAAGGCCTCTGGGTGGCCCCAGTGTCACCTTGCAAGTGTCAAAGCTTGAGGATCTTTCCCACTTCCAGGATCTTTCCTCCAGGTGGGATCTTTGTCTTCTTCTTTCCAGGTTTCCTTTTTTTTATTGTGAAGACTACTTCATTTAGGGAAGTCTTATTTTCCACCACAAGCTCTTCTTTTCAGAACCCCAAGCTCCCCATTTTCCCAGCATGAATAATCTAGATGTATAATACAATGTGTGAGCAGCATCCTGTGTTTCATGTCTTTGTTAACAGGAGGATTTGAGACATGCCACTTTTCTTTAGACCTGGTGTTCTCAAAATTTACAAGCAGTCCATACCAGTTGCAGCAGGCAAGGAGCAGGCTCTGCTTTAAGGTTCAGTGATTGAGTTTCAGACATTTACCCCTTCACACAGCTGTTAGTGTTTACAGTTTAAGGGGTTTTTTCTTGGTGGTTTTGAGGGTTTTTTTGGTTCTTTTCGTATGACAAGTATAAGCTAGGAAACAGTCACAGGAAGAACTCAAATGACTCAAAGGACATGGCCAAATAAGTACTTTATTTTAGATGATCTCTATCCAGTTTTCTGGCACTAAATGCCAAGCTGTGCAGCCCAATAGGGCTTTAAGCTGCAGTAATTGACCTCAAATGAAGACCTTGCTCCTCTTGAGCTTTTAAAATTAGAAATCTTGCTCAAATATCTTTCCACATTAAATTTCTAGCACTTTCTGTTCCATAATTTAGTTATTTTGTCAGATAGAGTGAAGGAATGTCAAGACTAATCCTGGTGGATGTATTTTAGATACATACACTGCCTTCAGATACCTATATACTTTAAAAATACTGTTTCTTGTAAGTAATTTCCAGTGTAAATAATATGCTTTAGTTTTTAAAGTGAATTAATTAAGAAAAGCCTCTCTTGTGCCATACTTTTGTTTAAAGCTTGCATTTTTTACGTACTCATTCAAACAAGGTTTTCTACCATTGTTACAGGTGGGTCAAAATCTTGTCTCTGAACAGTGTTATACTATATAAATGTATGACAACTGAAATATTTCTCTTACATAAAAATCACAAACATTGGGGAAAAAATCGTTGTAGGATTGAAATGCCTGTAAACATGTTATTGGACAATACCTCTCACAGTAAGGGTGCCTATGGAAGGGCACCTGTCTCTTGAGTTCTGACCCCAGTCGTGAAGTCCAAAATATTAGTCGAATGCACTGACCCAGCTCTTTTCTACTGACAGCTGTCTGCAGCTCAGTTAATGCCCTAAAGAGAACTAAAGAATTTTGTCTGATTTTGCCTGTACTAGATGGACTGAGCAAATTGATAGACCCTGTTAACTGACTAAAGGTTTGGTATACATTATAGCATTGAGTCTTTTCCTTGTATATGAACAGAAAAGTTTGAAAGAATGAATCCTGATCCAATTCTGTGAAGTGCCAATTAAGTCAGTGGAAAAGTAGCAATTTGCTGGAATTTGACCAAAAGCACAGTTTTTCAAGGCAGCTGCTGGTTCTTCAGAGCTGTAGTTTTGCTGCCTTGTACTCCACCTTCTAATGGCCTTGGTCTAGCTGTTTTTTTTTACTGAGTAAATGGGGTTTCTCTCTGTTATATTGGTAATAAACTTTTCTTTTTTCTGCAGATGAGTGGTGAATGAAGTGTGACAAGGGGAGACAAACTATGTTGCAGAGGAACAAGATGATATTCTTAAAGGAAAGCTACCAAAATCACATGAACAAGACCTAGTAGCTAGACATGATATGCAACTGTACTAATTTATCAGTGTGCTTAAAATGAAGTACGCTTTAAAGTGGAAAGTTGTCAATATCTAAAATAACTGCTTATGCTTTGTCTGGCCATCATAGAATGGCATCCCTTGAAGTTTCTATATGAATTGCCCACACTTTCTTCAGAGCGAGTCAAAGAGTATTAGATGTCCTAACATTAGAGTAGCAAAGTGTAATTGACTGCAGTACGGGGAGAGCAGAAACACTGTCACTACTTTGCAGGCAGTGCTTGCAGTGATCTTTAACAAAGAGTGGGTATGATTATTGGGGGAGGACCTTTACTTTCTGCTCGAATTGAACGGACTGACCTGCTTGGAAAACCAAGACCCTTTCATCCAGTACTCAAACAAAACACATTTAATAAATGAGTTTTTCTAAGACGTATATATCTCCCTTAGGAAGAAAAGGTAAATCCTGATTCCCCTCTTAGAAGAGGAAGTAGCTGAGAATAAAACTGCTTGCAGTTACTTCAGGAACTGCTCTGTATTACATGTAATAATTCTGTCCAAAGAAATGATGGGTGGTCTGAAAGAAATAACCATAAATCCTACAGATTTATGTCTCAGAAATATAAGGGGTCTGATTTTTACACTAATATATAAATACTTCTGGCTGATTTCATTGGATTATTTTCTGGTTTGCTTCAGCATTAAGAGAAATCAGAATCAGACATAAAAATTTCTGCCTGCTTTCAGTAAGTAAGCTACAAAGCAGATGGCCCTGACTGCAAGTCAAATGGTGAAGCATGAACGAATTAACATCAAAACATTTTTCTTTCTTCCTTTCTAACTGAAATTGCTTTCAGCTTTCTGAATTTCTAATGCATCCTCTGGTGATCACTTCCTCAGTCATCTCCCGTTCCTCTTTGCTCTCCTCATCTGCTCAGCTCTGATGATAATGCACCAGGCAGAGGTATGAACCATATTTTTAGATGCCAAGACGTTATAATTGATTTTTCCCCTTCAGTTCCTGTGAGGAGTCACTAAATATTTTGTCACTTTTAAGTCTAGAAACTCACTATTCCTTTACCTCCACCCCATTTCATCATACCTCAGTGAGGATTCTGTGAAAAGGATATATGAATCCCTCCTGCAGAGCCAACAGGCTAGCTTATAATTGGCTTTTATGAATCATTTTCAGAGTGTTTGAAATTGTAGAAAGCGTCTAAAATAATTTAAAGGAGTTGTTCATTGCATTTTTGGCTCATTATTTTTTTGAAAAATCATTTTACAAATATGCCTAGTTGCATCTTAAAGAGTTTTACTTTGTCAGATAAGTTGTTTAAATACTTGAATTAATGTTTCCAGTTAATGACCACAGAGAAATTGTCTATTAAAACATGGTGCTGTAGACAGAGAAAACCCTTAATATTTTGTTAAAGGCAATATGAAAATGAGATCTAATTGCTAATACATGGTACCCAAATTGATTTTGTAGTGGTTTGAATTAACAATCAAGTCACAGGCCTCTTGGCAGTGCTGCTGCACTTAGTAGAAGAAAGTTTTCATGCCATAAAATAGAATTTCCTTGGGGATACATGCCACATGTCCTATATTCTATATGATCCAGCAGACACTCAGACCTTGGGATTTTTTTTTTTTGGTTGGTTGGTTTTTTTCTGCAATGAAAAAACCTGCTAATGGAAGGTGTGTGAACAGAAGGGCTCCATCAACGCATTACAAAACAACTGGGCTATCACATTCCTCCTTTTTTTTGTTTTTAACATAATAAAAACTTTTCCTTTCCACTTCATGCTCTGTAAGACAACATCTGTAACTCAGTTCCTTTAATGCAACAATGCACAAGCATTCAATTTTTTTAAAATCTGTTTTTGTTTGTTTTGTGTCTTTTTTGTTTCTTCTTATTTTGTTTTTTGTTTTCTTGTGGGTTTGGGGTTTTCTTTGGATTTTTTTTTTTATTTGGTTGGTTGGCTGGTTTTTATTTGGTTGTTTCTTTTTTTTTAAAAAAAATGCTTGAACCGTTATCCATTGCCAGCTAGCAAAATCATGCACAATACACTTGAAAAAAAATCCCAGGAATTTCTTGATATTTTTTCCAGTAATATTCTTTTTACTGATTCATTTGAATTTTTCTGATTAGCCATGCAAGAAGTCCAAGTTACTAAGTTCAAACAAGTCTTAGAAAATAATAGGATTGCAAGTCTTGCTCCCAAATGCAACACAGACTTCAAAATGAAATGTAGTCATGCAGCATGAAAGCTACAGCTTACAAACTCTGATTTCTTCTATTGTGAGTCTTCTGTTGTTTTTCATAGGAACATTGCATGCAAAACAACTGAGACTTGAGAACCTTAAATGTTTCTGTTTAATTCACAACAGATTCAAGTCTAAGAAATTAAAGGAAGTAATGGAATAAATTGAACTTATATAGTACATCTTTACAACAGAAGTGTCATTTCAGTTCATTTAATAAGCTCAGTTTCTTGCCAAGCAATGTTTCACATCTCTGTATCATCAGCAGGTTTTCTGCTTGCTTTCTCAGTCTTAGGCAGAATTTAACTTCTTCTGTTTGAAAAAAAAAAAAACAAAAAAAAAAGAAAAAAGAAAAAGAAAAATTCCAAGTGTGTTAACTCAGAAATAGGAAGAAACAATAGGAAGAAACAAGGAAAGGACTGATGTGAGCTTTGGGCTAAATATTGAAGAATCTTAGACTAAGAAATTGCATTTACTTAATATACACATAAAACAGACAACTATGTTTTTCCTGTGATAGCTGGTTAGCTTTCTAAACCATTATTGATATTAGTACCAGCTGTAATATCACTTCTTATGATAATCAATTGGGAAAGAAAAAGGGAAAGACAAGAGAGCATCTAGTAGTATATGTGTTTTTTGTGGTTTTTTTTTAATTTGAAAAAAAAAAAAGGACAACCACTGAGTTTATTGAAACAATGGTATTTCAGGGTGAGAAAAATAATGTATTTCTTATTTCCTGAAATATTTTATATGCAACGAAACATATTAGTAGGGTTTCATGGGAAAATTTTTCTCACAACATTTTTGTCAGCCTTCTCCAGACTGCTCAGGAGGCTACAACATTCATTCAGCACAATGTGAGACAAGATGTTCAGGGCTGTTTACCAGCTATGTCAAAAATGCAAGTCTTTCTACAGGTCACTAAATGATGTAACCATCACAGCATAACAAAACAAAACTAAACAAAACAAACAAAAAAATTTGATGTTTTCCAAAATTTGCAGTTATTCATGGGTTTTTTCCAATGGTATAGTGTGTAACAATACATTCCTTTACCACAGCATAAAACTGAATCTTGTTAAAAATACTGGTTTCTACAAAGAAATCAAGACACTGACAACATCCCTGATGATCAGTATTGCCGTAAGACTTAACTTGCACTCTGAAATATACTCTAATCCCTGGGAAACTTATTTAATCTTCATGAGAAAGTTGGACACTTAGACTTGCCTCAGCAGGAAGAGCAGTACATCTGAAGGAGCTCCTCCCTTAGGCTTTTTTTTTTTTCAACTGGAGGATAACAACAGATTGTTACAAGGATGTCCATGTCTGGATGTTGTATCTAAAATTGTCATAATTGTGATCCTGATGGGTCCCTTCGAAATCAGCATATTCTATGATTCTGTAGGGATTCTTTAATTTGCAAGGAAGATACAGTAAACCAGAATAACATCTACCTATGGAAACAGTCTATGCCTTCTAGAAGGTGATGGAAGTACACTGGCCAAACTGGGGATCATATGAAACTGAACAAGCATATATATTGAGAGAAAAAACCCAAATATTTCTTAATCCTGAATAATGATGTTAACTACTATCACTGCCTTTGGACAAAGAGTACTTTTTTTTAACTTATAATTGAATATATCTAACATTTTTCAGCATTCCCTAGCTAAGAAAAGACAAAAACTTAACAAGCCCTGCTCAAAAGTATATCAGAGGCAACATCATTCAGGCAACAAACCAATTTCTCTAAACATTTTTAGCCACAGTTTACAAATTTGATAGGAATCAAGGAAGAATTATATAAATATCTACCTCTGGGATAACTTTCAGAATACATCATTTTTGTTTAGGTATTACTACTTGAGATTTGCTAAGGACGCATGTTAAGGCAGGTATTTATATTCATGTATTCATTCTGCTTTGTTACTGATGTCAGATGAACTGTGTGGCAGAAACTTGCAGCTGTATAATATATGTTTCACAATCCTCAAAAAAATCATTAAATATTTTCTCCCCTATTTTCATGTTTTGGTGTTCTTTTTGCTACTACTACTATTATTTGCATTTATTTGACATTAAAAAATAAGTATCGAAAATTCTTCACACATTTGAAAATGAGAGAATCAGTAAAAAGCACTTGAGAGGTTAATCACTCAATATTTTCATATTTATACCAAAAAATGCTTTAGAATATATTTTGGAAGAGTACAACACTCCCTGTGGGGCTGGAATTTATGTCTTTATCAGTCTTTGTTTCTTTCTTTTCCCCATGAACTTTTAGAAAGGAAATTTTGTTTAAAAACTTTTGTCCCCCTAATACTCTAAATTTCATACAGCCTTTGAGAAGAGAATTCTTATCATAATTAGTGTTCAAAAGCTTTTCTAAAACCACCTGTAGTCATCTAAAAATGCACCTGACCAACTAATAATATATTCCCCCTATTGGTAGTATGAAACATTACATTTGTCATTTTAAAAAGCTTATTTCCATGTCATTTTTCTTTTATTTGATGGAAAGAAACACTGGAAAAGTCTCTCAAGCTAAATATGGAAGTCAACATGTATTAAGTAGCATTATATGCTAACATTAAAATGACTGAAAACTCCTGATATGCTTTCACTTATTATCTCTCTGGGACTTCCGTCAATATTAATACAATAAGTGACTAAGCAATCATCCCTAGTAAATAAATATCAGATCCAAATGCATCACACTTTAAGCAATTAAATGAAAGTGTAGGGATAGAAGATTAACATACCATTATTTTTGATTACATTATTTATACCCATTTTTACTTTATGAAAATTAATAAGTGGTTAGAAAACAAACAGCAAGAATGTGCTCAAATCCATTGGGACTTTTATAAAAAGTATTTTTTAAAATTTATTAATTTAATACTATTATTCCCTCTGACACAAAAGAGGATGTTAGGTCAATTCCTTTTGCCTGCCAGATGAAGTGCTGTTGGACTTTGTTTTCCAATCAGCCACAGATTTGGTAAATGGCTTTCACTGAACCAAGAATCTAAGTCTCTAAATATACCATATGTCTATACAAATGGAAAATAAATATAACAATCAGTAGTACAGAACAAGGTAACACACAGATAATAGAGTTGCCTTATTTTTTCAGTTGAAAGAGTCTCAGTCTCAAATATGATGAACCATGTGAGCTTACTCACTTTGTATCTACCATGACACATAAGAGAAAAAGTTGAGAAATTCTTCACTGTAATAACAAAGAAAATATGGAAGATAACATAGAATTAAACACAAAACTCCTTGACCTGCTGCTACTTGGAAAATATTTTGTGGCATGGGTAAAACCTGTTGTATGCTGGCCACAGGATCTGGAGAGTCAATTGTGGCTTTCAAACAGTAGGAAAGGAAGGGTCAGGAGTGATGGTGACGTGTATCTGAATCAAAAAAGATTGAGTCAAGTCTTGCCTGCTCACCTACTGAAGGGCAACACTTTTCATACTGGGATTGAGGATTTTACAAAATATATGGAGGACAGACGGGATGGCACAGGGAATGTTGTAAGACAGATTTGGTGAGAACTGACAGAAAAATCTGTAATTGTAAATATTGAAGTTTTGCTGCTACAACAGTTAGTAGGAATCCTCTAAGCTATGACAGGAAATATTCAAGATTTCTTTCTGTGATTATAGTCCTAACAAGCCTCACTACTCTTTCATTACAGTGAGAAGCTGGAAAAATATCTGTGAAGTTTAGGACAAGTTTGGACAATGTAAACTGCTGTATAATAACTTAAAACAGTCTATTTGATGTATGTGGTTGTGTCAAGCAGTGTGTGACTAACTTGAAACTGTGAGAGTGGAAGGGAAATAAGATATCAGGGTCAAAGTCAGGGGGAGCTTTCAATCATGCTTGGAAACACAACATCCTTTCTCACACAAGTGATTTGTCATTAAGTCTTTTGACATTCCCCAAGCATTAATACACCTGTTGAGAAAATGACAGTGTCCTGAGGACAAAAATCAGTTTTAAACAGCAAATGTTGGAAGACGACTTAGTGCCAGTAGAGATTGTTGTTAAATTTTGGAAAAATAAGTACCTTCAATAAATAAGTAGAATTTTAGACTGATCATAAAAGCTTGCTTTAAAATTTTATCTGATCACAATGAGGAGTCCTTATGAAGGGCAATATTTTATAGAATTAAAGATGCAATAAGTATATTAAATCCTATTGTTCACATCACAAAATCATGTTTGGGTGGATTCTGCTTTGTGACCTTATTTATCCCAGAGCTAGAGCAAAGAATTAAACGAATTGTTATAAAAATCTTGAAAATCTCAATCATGGTTTCTTTGTTGTTGTTGATTTCGCTATAGTTATTGTGTTGTGGTTTTTTTGGTTGGTTGGTTGGTTGGTTTGGGGTTTTTTTGTGGTTTTTTTTTTTTAGGAACAAGTCAGAACTTTAAAATACATGACAAATTTTATTACTGTCAAAAATTTATCCATTCTTTTTTACAGAATAAGGAATGAACTAGAAAAATAACAGCAGTAATAGAGCAACATAAAGTAGAAAGAAGTCAGTAAAATATTGAATATTTGAATATTGAATATTTGAAATATTGAATTAATATCTGAAAATATGTTAGAATACATAATTTCATAGATCACAGTAACAGTTTCTCTTTAAATATGTTTGTTGATGTAAATTTGTCACTATTCAAATAGTTCTAGTTACCTTCTCCATTTGTTTTAGCAAATTTGAACAAGGAAATAAAATACCATGATACAAAGTGAAGGAAGGAACTGTTGATGTCATGACTAGACAAAACACTTGCAAAGCTCTTTGATCCATTACGGATCCTGATATTAATGCAAAAAATAGCAATGGGTTCAGTATAAATCTAACAGATATCCAGGAGTAACACTAAGGATGGAAATTATTACTGATGACAGTTTGTAGTAGAAGAGTACATAAATTATCATGCAGTGATCTCTTCTAGGGATTATAAATCAACTGTAAAAGGTAGATTAATGTGAACAACAACTTGTCTACTTAGAATATGAGACTAGTTTATGCAAAGAATTTGTCATTTAGAATTACAGTCATATAATTTATAGGGGTTTACTAATTATATAAGAACATATAGCATTTAGAATACAGAATCACAGAATTGTTAAGGTCAAAGGAACCTCTGGAGAACATCTGCTCCAATCACTCTGGCAAGTAAATGTGTAGTAATACATATTACTATAACACTTCATACTGGCAAGCAAGAGTAGGCAAGCACTGCTTATTATTTGAGCGTGCGAATCACTTGGTACTTTACTAATATTTTATATTTAAAAGCTCAGAATTTTGCCTAACCATTATTGTTGTATTTTTAATGCAACATAATGATGTCAACCCAAAATGCAGTACATTTTTTTATGATAATTCAAGGTTCAGAAATCTAGCCTCATCTGAGACTTTTTACATTCCCAGCTGGAATAACTTCATATTTCATTTTAATGTGCCATTTATTAAGAATAAGGAGGCTGTTAGTTCAAATGACAACTCTATCAAATACAAGGCAGCATAAAAGCTAAAATAATGTAACTTGTGCTTAAAGCCAAGCTATCTCTTTCTAGAAAATACACTTACTTTTTTTTCCAGATATCCACAGTTTGAAGGGGCAATCAGCACAAAAAACTTAGAGGGTGAGTGTACAAACATGATTGTTCTTCAAGCAGTGATTGCTATTGTCGTACTGAAAAATATCTGCTAAGTACTGAAATAGTCTGTTTTTGAAAAATGTTTCTGTCTAGAAGACTCATCTCAGATTATCATAAACCCTAAACTTCAGTAATTTTCTACTTTTTTTTGTGGTGCAAATGTAACTTCTTTCCTTCCCAGGTAGCTTGTTATTCAATAGTATATATCTAATATTTTTATATTTGCAATTAAGCATAATTGTTATTAGACATGTTTCTACTAATATATGCATGCAATGCAAAATTACAATGAAGTAATGAAAAACCTTCAGTTTATTTAGTGTGTGAATTGCAATTACAGTGAAGGAGACAGACTAAGAAAATTAATTTTTACTCTCAGTATACTCAAATCTGAATAGTACTATAGATACTAAAGGAGGGCAGTTCCTTATGCTTAGTGTTGGATCTACAGACCTCAAAGTTTTGATCATTCAGACTGCTATAACTCAGTCTAGGAATTCAGCTATGTGTGCTGCAAAGCTTGCCTTTTTAAAACATCTCTCTGACCTTGGCTCATTAAGCTGTAAGAGGGAAGAAAATTTAATTCTGTTCAAGAAAAGAAAGAGAAAAGCAGAGATGTCAACCATTACTAACTCAATGACGAGGGAAAAACATCAATATGGAATTATACAAAAACCTAGGAAAAAGCTTTTAGGTGCAGCAACACAGCAACACTTTGAGTAACAGAGAACACACCTTCACCTCCTATGTGATGATTGCCTTACCAGCAGAGACTTATGACATGCCTGCATTATGAGCGTGCAAGTGTTTAACCTGGGAGTATGTTATTTGTAGCTATTCTTCATGAATATTAATAAGTAAATAATTTCTGTATGCTCCTAAACTGTGTACTGTGCTAACAGAATTTCTTTATGCATAATAGTAAGTACCTAGAGAGCCCTGTAGAAAGATTACACCATGTGTCAGGCTTAATTCTGCAATATAAGATTTTCAAACATTCTCATCAATTTAGCTTCCTACTTCCATAACAGGTTAATTAACCTTGGAAATCTGACATTCCTGTATTGCTTCAAAAAAAGTTTTTAATTGTCACTGGTTTTATTTTTTTTTTTAATCATCATAAGGGTTATAAATGCTCATTCAACTTAGGTGGCAAATCCATTTTACAGTTAAAGGAACTGCTCTCAAAAGAATAAGATTAAATGAATTTGAACTGGGTTTAGCATTTCTGAGAATAAGTCCTTAAGAGACTTGGGAAAAAGTCAGTTACTGAACTAAGAATATCAAACAGGAAATCTTTCACCAGATCCAGTCATCTGAGGTCACAAGCAACTCTTACCTCAACTATTACAAACTCTTTTTACAAATTACACGGTCTTTGCCTCTACTATTTCTAGTGGAAATCTCTTCAAGAAAACTATGCTTATGATTACTAAACCCCAATTTTCTATCCTAAATTTATTTATACATTCTAATTTCGCTCCTGTGCTGACATTAAATCTCTTCTTTAAATTCAGTAACTCTTTTCTTTCTCTATATTTGTACTCCTGATGAAATGATAGAGAGCAATCAGTTCCTGCTCAGCCTCCCTTTTTCTAGACTAAACAAGCCAAGCTCTGCTAGTTGTCATTTATGAAACAAGCTTTATCTTCTCAATCAACTGAGTTGCCTCTACTAGCACTCGTTTAAGATACAGTGTCCCTTTAACATATATAAGAAAAAATTTGCAGAGGTATACAATAGCATGAAGATTTATCCATAAGCAAATGAGTTTTGCCATTTGAATGTCTTTTATACTCCTCAAAAGGACTTTGCATTAACAGTTTCAGGGAATGTTCAGGCAGATGGAGATATATTTCATGTAGTTTAACTAGTTCACATTCTACATGCCATTATTGTTTAACCTATATTTTTGAAAGCTGATAAGGACATCTATATCCTTCAGGGTACTAAAAAAATGCATTTTATGTAAGTGAGCTCCAGTTTGGCACATGTGATTTGCATGTGGCTTGCTTATGGTTTCTATCTCAAAATGACATGTGAGTTCAATGTTAGTATTGTCCAGTTGTCAGTGTACACTTTCGAAGGTTCTTGCCTGGTGTGTTCAGGGAAAAAAAAAAAAAATTGTCTATCCAAGAGATCCAGTTTGGGTTCAGACTGGAAAAAAAAAAAATCCCCATAAGGACAGTCAAACATCTAAACAGGTTGCCCAGGGAGGTTGTATATCCCTGGAGGTTTTGAAGACCAGAGTAAACAAAGCCCCAAGAAACTTGGTCTGATCTCAGAGCTGATCTTGTTTTGAACACTAGATTGGACTAGGGACATCCTGATGTTCCCTCCAACTTGAGTTATTCTATGATCCTTAGTATTTGGCTAGTCAATGGATATTTGACTTGTATTAGCATATTTCGCAATACAGTGAATTTGCATATATTAAATTAATTACATCATCATTAAATATGAAATTAAAATTTAGATTAAGAGTTACCATGGATGGATTTTAATGCTGTGTCTTTATTCCTTTCCCAGGAATTATTTCTTGATGATATTTACATTCTGTTTCTCTTTTATTACATTCTTTCTTCTAAGAATAAAACCCCCTCATTTTATAATTGTAAATATAATAATTTAATTTGTTCATAAACTAGCAAAGCCAATTTAGTCATACTGATTATTATGAAAGTGTCATGACGTCTTAAAGGATGAGTGGCTGAGCTAGCTAGTACTATGCGGACTGGAAAAGAGAAGACCAAGTATGAGATAAACTAGGGATCTGTATAGCTCAAAGGGCATGGGAAGAATAGATTAGAATGAAATTAGAATCACCTTTTGCAGACCAAGAGGTAGAAGGTATGAATTGAGGGTATGGGAGACAATTCCAAGAGGCACAACAACTTATCACAAAACTGAAGGTTGAACTTCAGAACTTTATGTCAAAGCATGCTGTGGTAGCTAAGCATGGATTCAGGGGAGCAACGGACAATTTAATGGAATAAATGCAGGTATTTACTGAACACACACATTGTACATTCAGCTTCCATGCTTGCCCAGTTTCTGCATTTTTCTTCAGGCACGGCTTTATTGATAATTGAGGGCTTGACAGATAAAATCCTTATTGATCAGTGGCCATGTGTTTTATTCGGTATTCTAATCCTTGGTCTATAACAAGCTTTTGCAAATAAATGTTGAACATCAACCATAAAAACATGAACATTTCTTCTGTTTACTATGATAGCATGAATTTAAAACTAGGCATCTGTCAATGAGTAGAGTGATCTTTAGAAATTCAAATACACCTTACTTAAATCCTGAAAAGATGAGTACAAACTTTTTTTGGTAGAGGAATATTAAAGCGTTTTTCTCTCTGCCTTTCTGATCTTAAGATGCCACATAAGTTCAAGATCTGAAGCACCTATGCACTTTCAAGTCTTAGAAAGTATCAGTGTTGCATTCATTTCAGTCACTGGGGCAGACAAACAATACTCAGGTATCTGGAAATCAAACAATTCAACCACTATAATTTGCAAAAAGTTTATTCCTAGCCCACTTGAAGGAGAAAATGACATATTTTTGTGTTCCACAGGGGAAACAATTGTTGAGGTCTTCAAATATTCAATATAATAAGGTTAAAAAAATGTAATGATATAATGAGAATTAATTAAATAAAAATAGGTCCATGGTTTGCTAACTTTTTTCATAAAACCTGGGGAAGTTTTGCATTTAAAACCAGGCTTCATACACTTTCAACTTCAGGCGTTTTATGGCTCTCCTACTTATGTGTAGGTGTTGGGAGTTCTGTGTGTTGGTTTTTGCTGGAACAAAATATTTATAATTCACAAATGTATGAATCATAACATTTATATAGTCCTTCTGGAGCAGATGCCACCAAAATCTTAATTAAATATAAAAGCCTACCATTAAAACACAAAGCCAAATGAATAAATTTTGCAGAATGATTTAAAATCCTGCAACTGAGAACCCTAGAAATAAAGATGAAGCATGACATGAATATTACACAAGTTACGTGAAAAATACAGTCTACTAATGGGCAGACAAATGTATTATAGGAGCAATTATTAGTATGCAACATCTTGTATCTCAAAGCATTCCACAGCGCTTTACAAGTTCCCTCTGAATTGGTAGGAACCATTAAAAATTCTATTGAAATGCATGTCATAATATATGTTTTTAATTTGCCAACTCTTTTAGCGGCAATTATTTATGATGATACTCTGTATCATACTAGTGAATGTAATCTACCACATTTTTGAAAAATGAGACATCAACGCACCATCTGCTATTGAATGCCTACTGTAGAGTGGGAATATACATCCAATTACCCTAAAAATTATAACATATGCAGTTTAGCATAAGGTAGAATATCAAGGTTGTCTAATTAATTTATTTCAAAAAAATAATAACATATCTGAGGAGCTAATGTTAGCTGATTTAGCGTAACAGCTTCTAATGAGCAGATTCTTAACCCCTAAACCCAACACGAATAAAGAGATTAAAGAACAACTACTCCTCTATAACAACAGCTAGCCTTATATTTGTCTCAAATAGAAATGAGATATTTTTGAGCTTCAACATGGACTTTCATATTTGTATTAGATGGCCACTGAGAATTAATGAACTCATTCAGACTGAATTGTACAATATTCTTCCTTCAAATCCTTTCAACAAGCTTTCTGAAAGCTTGCTTATTTCCATTTATTTGCTCTTTCTGTGCAAATTAACTTCATTTTTCCAGTGCTGGCAAGAAAGTAATTAACAAAAATTTTTTTGAAGAGCTTGGTAGCAAGTTTCCGTATTAAAAAATGATTATTTCAGTTTTCATTGATCAAGAGACCTATTTTTTCTGAGGTTTCCAGGTCACATATGAAGATTCAAAAAGTCTAAAATAGCAGAAATTAATTATACACAATTGGGGTCCATATTTGTTCTACAAATTGAGAGCGAGTTTGCTTCATGATGTAAAATTTGTGACTTGGAGTCAGGGCAATTTTGACATACAAGGTACCAAGAAGAAACAGAAGTTTGAATAGAAGTAAAAACTCATCTCCTCCTATTTCTAACCAAATGACTGTTGAAATATTTTTGACTCAGGTAAAAACTGTGGTGTTTCGAATCACATCTGCAGCAAGGCTGTCTGACAGAAATACAGTGGAGGTGGAGGAAAACAAAGATGTCTATTTCCTTGCTGAAAAGGATATAGTATGTGTCAATTTTAAAAATGAAGGGGTTTTTTAGGACATTTTGCTGTGGTTTTATGTCACTATAAATACTATCCATGTTTCAAGTGATATTTATTACTCTTCAGAGATCTGAAACTATAGGACATTTTTGTTTCCTGACTAGCAGTTGCACAAACTATATGTCATTCTCCCTGTTTTCCTGATAGTTGTTTTGAGACCAATTTGGATTTACTCAATGATCACAGCAATACATAAAGAGTTCCATTTTGGTTCAATAGAAAGGGAGACAAGAGGAGGTCATGAGGCTACATGAGTGAGAACATGAATATTTCTGGCCCATAATTTCAATCTTGTGCAACAGTATAAGATGTCCGCTGACACATATGGAGCTGCTCTGCATCTGGAGTACTTCCTCTAAGAGAAGTCCACGGCTGTGCAGAAGGTTAACCCATTGTCTGTGAAGCTCCAGCAGGAAATAGCATCTGTGAAGTTACCTCTGGACTAGTTTCCATAAATGACCAGCTTGATCAGTTTATTAATTTTCACGTGCCTAATGACATAAGTTTAGAATTCAGGCACACTGTATTTATTGTCACCTTCTCTCATTCTTTTCAAATAGGATTACTCTTACCATAATCAGTAGAAATCAAGATGATATAATCACACTTAAATAGTGGCAGATCTCATGTATGAAAATTAATTCTCTTACTCTTAATAATACATTGTCTCATTGCAAAACAATAAGGCCTCCACCAGAAGAAAGTCGTGTCATATCCTGAATGATGTTTTTAATGATTCTGCAGGTTGTTCAATGATAAAAATTGCTTTCACACTCACTGCATTGTCAGACAGACACAAAATGAAGGCAGAATTAATTCTATAATACTTCTGTTTATGAACTGAATGATATATTTTAAGGATATAGTTAATGGTAGGTAAACATTTTAGACCAAATTGTATACATTAACTAGTATATTATTCCATGTTTACAGACAAAGTAAAGAGTCTGTGATTTGACCCTGTGAGTCACACTGTGTTCTGCAGAACACAGCTAAATACAAAGTCCAAAAAAGCTTTATGTCTCTATTTTGCCTCTTGGATTACCTGTTTTATTGTTGAGGTTATGCTGGACATAGATGTACATGATATGGCATAATACCATAAATTGATACAAAAGTCTGGACAACATTTGTGCAGATATGTTGCCAATGCCAGTGGTTGCCAATCCCCAGACTTAGAGAGATGGAAGTGCACAGCAAGTGGTGAGGGTCCTTAGTAAATGCATTCAAACTTGTCAGCTCAGATCTTAGTCAACCAGATATTTCACCACCATTCTCCCCAAATTAACAAAAATAAGACTTAGTAACTCAGTTTTACCAGGACTACAGCTGGCAGTAGGAGGAATCTCTTCTCTAAAGAAAAAAGTAATACAAAAATAAGTAACAATGAGTATCATCAATCCTGGGTTAGGACTAGGTAGGCTGGAAGCAAGGATTCAAGCACACCATTACAAGGCAACCCAGATTGTAGCAAGGAGACTTTAGCCGGTAAGACATGCAATTTTCTCACACTCCTCCCACTGCGGAGTAGCTGGGAACAGCTACTCTGCTATATGGCCTGTAATTTATTGCATTATTAGAATACAAACAACTGCAATGAGGTTGATTCCAACTGTCGTTTATTTAGCAGTTTTGATTTCACTGCTCAACTAAATAAAGTAAAAAAGCCAAAACAAATCATTACAATTCCTATTTGCATGGCAACTATGTTTTGGTTTGGGCTCCACAGGGCTCTTTCTCACAAAAGGTGCTAAGCAGGAAACAGTGAATCCTCTAGCAGAGAGAACGGATTAAGAGACACCATGGCTCCTTTCTCTTATTCATCTCAGAATATTTGCATGCTCATGTCTTACCTTCATAGAAAATACCAGACTTAAAGGAATACTGGATGCTTGAGAAGAACAGAGAAAAAGAGTATGAGAGGAAGACTGGCAATTTACTGTGAAAAAAAAAAAATCATATGTTGATCATATGTTGACACTTGGTGTGACATAAAATTTAGTTAGACTTAGCAGTTTCCCCAAGAACTGACATCCAGGTACTAGCTTTAGACTGTAGCCAGTTTCATTCTTGTGTTTTTTTGAATGATTATTTCAGAATTTTGTACAAAAAAGCATCAATAAACAGTGCAGACTTTGCTCAGAATTCTGTAACTTGTGACCAAAGATATGGGTCTATGTAGAGATTCAAATCTGTATTTGATATAGGAGCACACTGACCTTTGGCCCACACTTGAACATGCATTGGTGACTTGGTGTACAAGGGGATATTTTTGGTGCACTTTTCTCCAGTAATCATAGCTGAAGTCACAATATGCACTTGAGCGCAACATTTATAAGTCTTGAGATATTTCTGTCTTGGTAAAATGCCAATAGAAGTTGTATACTAGAACATTATGTGGATTATATCTCTTGCAACACAGATGCAATGTTATTCAGTCATTACTGCTCCAGGCATTCACCATGTGCATGCACACCCGGGCTAAGAAGCTGGCACAAGCTTCACCATAGAAAGACACTATGTGAGTATGTGATGTTAGAGCTATAATAGACTGCAACACATCACATCCTGATCCTTCCTTCCTAACCCTGCAAACGTTAGCTTTGTAGATGTCCAGTCTAAGCAAGCTCTTAAATAAAGAAATTGTCTAAGTCACAGAATTACAGGATCGCTGAGGTTGAAAGTACCTTGTGAAGTAATCCAGTTCAAGTTTCAGAAACCTGTCTGTCACAAATTTTACTTAGGTGGAATTAGTCATCATGTCAATTCAAATTTATTACCTGCTTTATGACAATTTTAACCACACTTTTCAAAAGAACATACTATACCAGAGATAAAATAAAATGAAATTTCTTAACTCTAATTATGTATTACCATGTGTGTCCTGTAAAAATATTATAATAATTTTATAATATATAAATATAATATATAAATTAAATTAAATATATCAATTTATAATATAAATATTATTTATATTATGAAATATAATATAAAATATTATATTTTGTTTAATACAAAAAGTTGTATTAAACTTTCAGAACAACATCCTATCTTTTTACTTAAGGTTGTTGAAATTAATACTTTTACTCTTGAAAAAGCCCAAATTTCAGTGTCTGGTACCAGCTAAGATGGAGGCTTTCAACCACGCATAGTTTTACTCAGCCCCTTCCACTGATGTAATGGCTCATAAATAACAAAGCAGAGTATAAGCACAAAATACTGCACCAGTTCTATCAAAAGAATTTGTGAACTTTTATAAAACTCTTGCCAAGTGCCAAAAGAGAAAAAGTATGTTTCTCAAGTATTCTAAAGGACTGTGGACCTCTGTAGTCCTGTAGAGGTAGACTTAGAATCTCAAAGAAATAAAATTAGTTCTTTTAAGTAAGAGAAAATATTACCTCTCTCCTCTTCAGTCTAGCCACTGCATTGTTGTTTTAACGAATTTTGTTATAGTACATAAGGCAAAGGGAACATTGCCTATACAAATTCCATTCTGAAGAACATTCTAAGCATTTTTGATTCATATGAAAATGTGATGATGTCCCAAAGATTGAGGTCAGTTCCAGCATTCTCCCAGCACCTGTGAAGTTGCATTTCAATAAGCAAAAATAAGCTTTCTATTAAATCTCTAATACTCAATAGAAAATGCATGCTCAGCTATTCAAGGAAAAAAGTTAATTCTCTCACTTATATTCTATATTCACTTTTGGCCTTTGCACCTTCTTTCTCTGCTTCCCTCTTCCTCCTCCCCTTCTAAGCTGGATCAGGGAATTGGATACTATTACTGACTATATGTAACATTCAATCATTTTACATTATCTGGAACAATCACTGACATGTCCAGGCATTGAAAGCGTGATTAACCAATTATCTTCTGGTAGAAGATTGAAGGACATTAGCAAATACCACACTGATATGTATCAAACACCACTTGCAATTACATGACTATATTTTATCTCAGGCAGTTCATTATGAAAAACAGTCTAAATCTGCACCTATTTCAACAGCTTAGTACTGTTAAATACTGAACAAACTTTAAGCCACAGCCTCTATCAAAAGCATATGTTGCAGGTAAATATTTGCTCTACTTCAACTACTGGCAATTGATCACAGGCAATATACTTTAAATAATGTCCATATCTCATTAAGCACTATGAAAAACTATGTACTGATGTACATAAGCTCCACTATGGTATTTGAGGAGTACAAGGGGAACAGAATCATACTTTGATCATTGCCCTGACTTTCTAGGTACGCAAATTTCTAAAGCAGCCTTTACTGCAAAAGATATAGCTGACCCACTGTCAATACACTACTGCCCCCAGTATGATACCTTTCCTATACTTTCTTTTAAGTTGGACAATGAGCAGGCAGCATTTGTTATACTGTCTCAGTGCAAAGCCATTATTCATGTTCTTTAAAGATGGGAGAAGTTTTAGCCCTAGGAGCATGACCATGAAACAGATTTTTTGAGGTACCCTTAATATGAATATATAGTTCTGATGCCTAAAGGTTTGGGGTGGATTTTTGTACATTTTTAGAGTTATAGGTTTCTTGCTCACATATTAAGGGGTGTTTGGAGTTACTAAAGGGATTTTCTCACATATTCTCAGGCTTTCTGAAGATCATGATGTTTTTCAGAGCCACCTGCAAGATAACTTGAAGTCAAAACAATAGAAGAGCCCAGAAACCGCTGGAGGTGGTCCAGGGGACATGGCCCAGGACCCTGATGGATGGACCACGGAGGGAATTAGAAATGATGATTGGTTATGGATATCTCATATGTTAACTGTTTAGAAGGGTATAAAAACTAACCCTGCTGAGGGTGGGGTTTCTTCGGGGATTTTCGGATGTGGAGATCCTCGTCGACCCGCGCGCGTTTGGTGGGGCCCAGCGGAGGCACGGAGTCTCCAATCTCCCAATAAAGGTATTGTCTATCTTTCTCCATTGATGCTTTGTCTGAGTGCCTATTTTCCAGGATTTTAGGCATCAGTTTTATAATGTCAGCCTAGGCTTTTTTGGGAAGTTATAGCTCAATTAAAATACAGAAGCTACACATTGAAAACATGAAAGTAGCATTTCAATGAGATTAACTCCAATTGAATGATTTCCCCCAAAGATTTAGAATCTGAAAGAACTCCCCATTTCTAGTGAGCAATATTGAAAAGTGCCCAGACATTATGACAGAACTGATAGCCATCTTAAGCCACAGTTGCTCGACAACAGGTAAGATCTGGATCGAAATTTACAAATGAGAAAGTTATACATCTTAAAATGCCCTTAGCTTTGTCAGAAACCACTTAAATGGATGCCAAATATATATGCACTTAGAACTATTTCAATAATAAAATTAAAGCTTAGAAGTGAATATAGTATTTTTAGCTACATTCTTTCAATCACAATTTGCTTTTTTGCCCAAGTAGATCCCAGCAACATGGAAAAGCTATGCAATTAAGGTATAGTCAAAGTTTTTAAAATCAGTTTACAAGAACTAAATTGCTAATGTTTTTCTGCTCCTTTTCTGTAGATAGCAGACTAAAAATTTTACAGCCAAAAACAGTAATATAGATTTAAATATCATCTGTGAAAATGGAATTCTTTATTCAGTCACATCCATTGCTGACAGAAATATCTCTGTCCACATGTACCTAAATTTAAAAAGAAGCTTTGTAACACTGGGCAGTATTTTTCATTCTCTTTCTTACAGAAACTAACAAGCTTTTTTTCTCATAGTAGTACAAAATTCGAAAGTAGGCAGTGAATTGACAGAGGCTCCTGGGGAAAACTTAACCTGGAGAACCTTTTTTCTCTTTGAGACAATTGAAGGTCCCTGGAAACCATTCAAGGGAGAATAAAGAATACAGGATCCCTGAAGTACACCAAAGCTGGGGGCTTAGCACTCTTGTACACCATTTTCAATGAAAGGAGGACTCTCATCTGTAAGAAAGCTTGTAACTTCAACTGAATGGGAATGTAAGTGTTTATTAGTCAGATTAATGATGCATTTGAAGGAATAACTTTGGTAAAAATTACATTTGCCTAGCTTCAAAGGGATGAAAGGCAAAGAAATTAAGATATTTGTTCTACAAAACAAAATTGGCAAATAAATACGTGAAGTTTTTGCCTGTTTAAGCCTAGTTTTGTTGAGACTTTTGCTGGTTCTTTCAAGGGAAGATGAGTAACACCTTTATTCTCCTGTTGTATGACAAGATTCCTGTTCTAAATTGCATGTTGCACACTTCATCCAGCTTTTCCAAAATTTGCAAATTCTAGTAAGTGTGTATTTTACTAATTGCTGTTTTGGTGGCATTTTTAACTACTGATTTTGTTGTTTTCTATTACTTTTGAAGGACAGGACATATTTGAGTTACTGCTGTAGTACTCACAGTAACATTGAAAGAACAAATAGATGAAAATTAATCTAGAGTGCTGGAAATGTTGCAAGCTTCTTACTCTACATATGCCTCTAGAATGGGAATTGATGCCTTAGGATTTTATATATTTGTAGATTTTTATCTAGCTGTATAATCTCTCACATTTGAGGTAGCAGCTGACACTTTCTACCTCTATGCTACATTCCTGAATTTCTGTCTCAAGGGTGAGATAGCAGCTAGAACATCATGCTTGGGACACATGTCCTAGAAGAACATAATAAGATACCATTTTAGTCAAAGTAATAGAAGGCCAGAGACCTCGAGGGAGCCCCAAAAAAGAGATGTGATATGAAGATGATGATGGTGAAGAAATAAGGTCTTGAGACCTTCAACTCAATTCCAGGGGAGGTGTGCCAAGTGGCAGACCTGAGGGAGGTTCTGGGGGTGGATGGTTCTTGGGTTGGATGTAACCTTTAGTTACAGTGATTAAGTCGTGTTATAAATTTGTAAGACCCCGGTACTGGGTGTGCACACCTATATACTTTGTGAACCTGAAAAGCTTTTCAGTAAAGAACTACTCTCTACTTTACCTAGATTAATATTGCCTTGAAATTTTTTCCTCAATTTTAGGCAACAGAATCAGTAGAAATTAAAATGTTCACCTAGACAGTAACTTGGAATGAGAATTTGAATGAGTGAAGGATTCATAAGGCATGATTAAAAGAATACATTTAATAGTTATGTATTCAATAAGTATAGTCTGCCTCCCAAAAATTACAGGTTCCTTCAGAATCATGTGATCAGAGATTCTCTGATAATACACACTTAAATTGATGGCTTTTAAAACTGCTGCCAGGTTTTCTCTCACTCTTGTCTTCAGCCTCAATGAAGGCTTCCTTCAGCTTCCCTCAGTAGAGTGGATTTTCTTGGACTAAACTATATCCATTACATGCTTTATATGTCATCTCTTCACAAATATGGATGTCACCATTGCAAGTCAGGTACTGTGAAAGGGCTTTCTTTTTTTGACATGACATAAATCACATTATCACATTTAGAGTATATTTCCCATACAATTTTAGAAGTCTATTTTCAAATGAGATGAACATGCCCCAGATGTGCCTATTCTTTTCTGCTCAAAGGGATTGAAAAGGCACAAATGGAGATACTAAAAATACAGTTAGATTAGAAGAATCTCTTGAAAATTGTTACAAACTATTCTAGCATGACAGCACATGTAGTGTAGTTAGTTCATACTAGGGACATCCAAATATGGATTAGAAAGGAATTATATCTTGATCATGTAGATATAACCTCTGTAATTTCTTTTTTTTTTGTTTTTAATCCACTTAAATTTATTTTGCTTGACAAAAATATATTTTACCCCAATGCTAATGCACTGTCACAATTGTGTTCAGCCTGAGGGTAGGCTCTAAGTATAAGCAATACCAGATCCTGTGGTTTGTTCAAAAAACTGATAGAATAAAGGAAAAATAGCTTAGCTGTCTGCATATAATTCAAGTTCTATAATGAAAATACAATCATTTCAAAGTAAGTGTGGAAAGTGACCTAGTGTTGTATACTAAAAGTTCTGAGGAAACTATAGTTATCATAATACTCTAGTGCATAGTGTTTGATGAGAACATTGTTGAGTTTTAAGTTAAAATTGACAGAGATTACTGCGGTCAGATAGAGCCCACTGAGTATTGAGATAAGAAAACTATGTACAATTGTCAAGTAGAAAACTCAATATTAAGATTAATAATCTGAAAAAAAATTATGGAATAATACTTTTACAAATAGAGGAATGAAAAAATACATTAAATACACTGCATATCTGGTGTCTTATAGGAAATTTCATTGTCAGCACAACTCTTTTGGAGAAAAGATAACAATCAACTAAATTATGCAAAATGAGAAAGTGACTTGGCTAATCTCATGCTTTCACTACAGGCCTACTTTAATGCACATCTTAATAGTCCTTCACTGTTTGAGGACATGTGACATATATTTTCCATGGACCACAAAAATATTTTATTTCCACCTGACATGCTAATTGCTGCAAGATCAGCTGAATAAAAAAAAATGAGACCTGACTAAGACATAGCAATATAATAATTAGACATTTTAGCTGAGATGTTGGGTGTTTTTTACATGCTGCAATTGAAAGATACAAACTTCATAGAAACATCACTGCTTAAAAAGTGCTAATCTTTGGGAAAATGTTTCTTGGTAGGCTTCCAGTGGCAAATGTTATGGAATAATTTGATTTACCAGTGTGTGTAGCCAGGTAGTGCTGTATAGAGATAACCTTTGTTGTGCCACAGTGCGAAACAGCCAATTATGGAACTATAAGTATTGGGAGATATATTCCTGCAGTGTGTAGCACTAATAAACTTTTACTCTAAATATGTTTTATTTCCCTTCTAGTCATTACATGACTTTTAAGGACAAATCAGAGGGGATGTACAACTTCTGTCTTCTTTGCCTTTTGGTTTTAAAGCATGCCCTTATGGTACTTGAAATTTAATAAGGATGGTTTAATGGGTTAGATTTATCTATAGAAAGCATCTCAGTGACTTTAACATTACTAACCACATTAATGTATGCTTCACAAAAACAAGCTTTAACCATATTTTCAGTTAGGAAAATCTGATTGATAATAGATTAAGAAAAAACAGAACTGTTAAAAAGTTCATGCTGTGTGGCTTTTCCCTTCCCAAAATTGTTAGAGTGTCCACCTAACTAAACTTCAGCTGTTTGAATGCAGACGTCATCCAGAACATTGGTAAATTAAAGGACTGAAAAACTAGATGTCACATCATTTTGTGTTGTTCTAGGAAAAGCTAGCTAGGTGCAGAAAAAAATAGTGCCTATGAGTGGAAGGATCTATAATTGATGAGAACCTTATAATTTTTTTGTGACTACTCTAGACATCAGTTTCATTTGTTGTTTTAAAATGGTCTTTGATTGTCAGTGAATATTAGCAGCAACATGATATATGCTTACAGCTTTTCAAAGTAGAAATTTATGATTAAATGGCAAAGAAATCTTGATATACGTGTAACACTGACTCACATTATCATGTTAATTTTTTAATTACTTTAAACATCTAAAAAAATTTTAGTCTGTACAGCCTAGAACTGTAATCAGAGTAATTAATCTTGATACTTCAGATGTCAGCTGTTCCTATATAATCACTAAGCCTAATAACTGTCATTTACCACTATCAGAATTGCTATTAGAAAACAATATTATGAACATACCAAAGTATGCACCAGCTTTTCCCACATAATAATTGTATTGGGTTTTGTTGTTTGAGTTTTGTGGGGGTTTTTGTTTGTTTGTTTTGGTTGATTGGTTGATTTTGGTTTTTTTGTGGGTTTTTTGTGGTTTTTTTTCTGTTGTTGCTAGCAACCTACTAATAATGTTTATACACTCAATAGTAACTTTTCTATTTGTCATGTACAATAGGCCATAGGAAAACAGCATTTAATAATGAAAACCATAATAAAGTGTTTCATACTGTCAGATCATTGTAGTTACTGAATCTGGCACTAGAACAGAGAAACTGAATTCCATCATTAATTCAACCAGATTGTCTTCAGAAAAAGGTGAAGACTTCTGTGTTTAAATCCTGGTACATTTAAACACTTGTGAACTTTCTAGGAAAACTGTTGACTGAACATTGTCTCTGACAAAGCAGTGAGCATTGAGACCAGAAATGCATATGCCACTACAGAAACACTGACAACTTAAGGGAACAACACATTCTTGACTCTCCAAAAACTAGGTAGTTCATGTAAGTGCATGTTCAATTTTATGTTTAGTGGAACAGTGACTAATAATTGCATGAAAATTTGGCTCAGGCCACTTTGCTTTTAAGAGGGGGAAAAAAACCAACCTGAATTGTGTCTTTTATGTTTTTATCCTCTCTTCTATGTGAGATCTAGTTGACCTCCCTATCTTAGAGATAATTTTCAGAAGCTCCATGATTTCTGTCTGAAAATAACATTACACAAAAGGGAAGAGTCATTGTGTGTTCACTGACGAAAGTAAAGCGTACAAGGATGTATGACCTAAAAGAAATACTGTATCTGTATTTATAAACTGAACAATGCGCAGAGGTAATTATGAAAGTTATACTTTACTGCGGTGTAGCACAGCACTAACATTTAGGGAAAGATAGGACTTTTTAGCTCAGGCGTCAATCCATTACTTCTATGGAAGTTCTGTTGGTCAGAGTTCAGGGGGAAATCATGTGTTCCCAAAATATGCCACCAAATGTGTACCTTACCAAACACTGAGGCTGCAAGGAAAGGGCCATGACAGGCATATATTTGTATACTTACGCTATATATGAGTAGTGAGGACATTCCTATGAGTTACCTTGTTTTAGAGCCTTTTCTATCTGCTGGATCTGAAAATTTATAATTTTATTCTCTGGAGCTTACATACTTCACAAAAGAGTATACACATACGAACCTCCCTTCCTATAATAATCATCTGACAAATAACAATGAAGTGAAAGAACTTTTGGTTATAATAGTGAAAAAAAAAAAGAGCGTTGATGGGTATAGATGGAAGAGATAGTCAAAGAAGTGAGAAAACATTGTTGACACAGTTGACTTTGAGGAGTATTAAATTTTAAAGTTTTAAATACAGCGTTTGAGCAGCCTTTAGTCTAACAGCAAAATCCAAGCTATCCTCAATAATTCTACCATACCTGCAAGGTCAGTGTGGAGTGGGTACCTAAATTAAATGCAACCCTATGACTTTCTAAAACAAAGCCAGCTGTAATGGCAAATAAATCATGAGAACACTTGCTGGTAAGCTTATGTTAGGAAAAATATGATATATAAATTTCTATTGAGTGTTCTGTAAACTAAACATCTTCATAAGTCAGCCAAATTATCCAAATAAAAATTTTATATAACAAGTTTGTCAGCCTCTAGCTAATCTGCTTTATTATTTCAGCTATTTTATTATTTCACCTCTCAGGAAAATAAGGATAAACACTGAAAGAACCATGGAGGTGAGGTCCCACTAAAGTCTGAGTTTGATTCGTTCCCAGAAGTATAACTCAGATACAAGTGGTAACACAAAATTTGGGCTTATAATTTTCTGTAGAAAGACAATTTGACATTGTGACTTAGATATATTTCTCCAATCTGTGTATCTCGGAAATGTATTACAATCAAGAATTAGCCTAAACACACCTATAACTCATAAGACCACTTAGTTTACGAATGCCTATCCATATGTACTTAAGCTTCATCCCTGTTTCTAGATTTTTATTTGTTTAATAATTAGAATAAATGTTCTATTTTTGAGTAAATGCAGAGAGAAGGGTTTTATACACTGCAAGTCAAGTGGTCTTTTAAATACTCACATTTATATGAAACTCCCATTCAAAATGTATAATCAAAATTTGACTTTATATATCAGTATCTGACTAAAATTTCTTAGTGACTTCTAAATGGAATAAAGAACATCTAATATTTAAAAATGGGGTTAGAAGTTTAGAGGATTTGTCAGTTCATACATAAAAGATGTGGTTCCTGTAACTTAAAACTAATGGCTGTTGGTGTCTCCAACCCAATAATTAAGTATAACTAAAAAACCCAATCTTTTCTGCACTGTATTATATTTATCAGCACAAAGCTTGAAGGAAGATGTCAAAACAGAAACTGTTCATGCCACCCTGACTGTAGTTCTGACAAGGTCTTTCATATGATTTTGCTCTTCAGTACTTAATGCAAAAGCTTGTCTCAGTTCAGCAGTCTCTTAGCTAATCTTGAGGAATAAGGCCCTTATACCACATTTGGCTTAAGGAAAAAAAAAAGAGTAGTAGAAATGAATCCTTGAAATATGTAGCTGAACGATTTATTGTTGCTTTGTCACTTTATAAAATTTCTCTTAATTAGGTAAGTGCTGCTACAGTCTTCTAAATACTCATGTAGTTATATTAGCATAATTCCAAAGGTGTACAAGAATAAACTAACACAAGGACAAACAGTTGTTCAGGTATTTTTAATCACTGAAAAATTTTGGTTTTAGGCATTATTTACATCAGTATTAAGTCATTCAAGTCCTATTTTTTAAATTCAGTTATTTCTCCTTTATGCTGGCACCACAATTTGAACCAGTGTGCAAGGAAATAAAATTTCCTTTCCAAAAGCTGATGGGTCTGATCTGATCTAATCTGTGTTATATGAAGCTAGAATAATTTCAGCAAACAATTAATATTTGAATAAGGCCCTAAAGGAAAAAAAAAAAAAAAGAAAGGATAAAAAGCCTTTTAAATTTAATTGCCTAAAATTTTTATATTTATAGAGTTGAACTTTTTCTGCTGTCATCACCCTAAAAGTACCTGGTCATATTAACAGCAAGGATAAGTGGTGCTGACTAAAGACAAAAAGCAACAACAGTCAAACTATAGTTATCCAAAGTTCAAGCAAATTTCAGCATGGTTTAGAGAAAGATTGAAAGATAAAGATCTAAACAACATTTAGGTAAGTAATTTCATCTTTTTGCTCTTTTCAATGCTTTTGAACAATTTAAGAGAGAATCCATTGTCAGCATAAATTCTTTTTTACTAGAATGCTGCAATACCAAAAGGCCAGTTTTTAAAATTATTTTCACTATAAATCAGTGAAAGATTAGTTTTTGTTGTAATAAATGAACTGAACATTTCCAACATTTTTATCAGGTTTGAATAAGGCAGATGTTGATGGGATTGAGAGCTTAAAAACACTTAAGTGAATACTTTTCAAGGATAGCCAGTTTATTTCATCAGTTTGCTGAATATTAAAATTGGATTCTAAATTTAAGCTGATTTATACTCTTTCACAGACACATTAGTATTAGATCATTTCTGCTCTGTCTCTGAAGGTTAACAGATTAATGATAGCCTACATATTCAAGTGAGTAAGCTACGACCTTACCAGTGTTTAGATGAATCAGAAATAGAGCCACATGTATGTCCCACATGTACATATAGAGGAAGTCACCTAGGCTAGTATATACTTCTGACCTTACATCAACTTGTTCTAAAATTTGATTTTTTTATCAAAATTTCTATACCAACAGCAACAAAAAGGAGGCTGGTTTTCAGATTAGGATATTTGTTTGCTTTATTATTTTCAAAATGTTCTTACCTGATTACTTCTTCCTACTTTGTCAGTAATAGAGTTGACTTGATGCACTACTCAAATGAGAGTGGTATTTTTCTTCCTATATAGTACTTGCAGTCCTCTGCATCTCCTCTTTCAGCTAACACTTCATCAGGTCTTACGGTTGTTTGATTTCTTTGATTTCTATTTGAATTTTGTACATTAGAAGAGTGCTAAGTCAGCAGCCCAGAAGCACTGAGTCCTTTGCTCATACGCAGAACAGCTGCAGTTGGACACATAACCTGAAGAGATTGAAAGGCAGTGTTAACTCTTGCCTACCATATCTTTGGAAGCTAGGACTACCTAGCATAAGAATGCTGCAAGCTTTGCATGGCTTGCAAAAAAGTCACACATAATAACACATCCTAAAATTTACCATAAATTTTAGCAGTAAACAGGATCCCCTTCTTTGCTTCGTCCTTCAGAAGTGGATGGCTGCCCTTATACATTGCCCTTGTTCACACTCACAGTTGTCTGGGTTCATGGAGCTACAAAATGTGATGTTGGGGCTGTCTTGAATTCTTGTCATTATAAGTTAACCTAGTTTTTCTCTTTTTCTTTCAAAATGAGCTTGGTTCACTTCACAGAACTTCTCACACTGCAGTCCTCAGGAAAAGAGGAAAACAGAGCAAATTATGTTTCTTCAATTCTCACTGAAAAGTGACCAAAAAATCTGAAGCTGCTTCAGCTAACATCCACAGTGGCTAATTAACTTATTTTACTGGTCCATGTTTATTTTCATAAAGCAAATGTCCTCTTTATAATCATAGATTGGTTTGGGTTGGAAAGGACTTTCAAGATCATCTTGTTGCAATTCCCCTGCCAGGGGCAGGGACAGATTTCACTAGACCGGACAGCTTAAAGCCCCATCCAGCCTAGCCTTAAACACTTCACAGATTCATAGAATCACTTAGGATTAAAAAGACTTTCAATATCATGAAGTCCAACCTTTGACCTAATACCACCATGCCCACTAAACCATATTGCAAAGTGCTATGTTAACTTGTTTTTTGAACTCTTCCAGGAATGGTGACTCCATCACGTCCTTGGGCAGCCTGTTCCAGTGCTTAACCACTGTTTCAATGAAGTAGTTTTTCCTAATATCCAACCTGAACCTCCTCTGGCACAAAGTGAAGCTATTTATTATGCCTTTCCTTTTACTAGTTGCCTGGGAAAAGAGGCTGATTCCCACCTTGCTGCAACCTCCTTTCAGGTAGAAGTTGTAGAAGGCAATAAGATCTTCCTTGAGTATTCTTTCCTTTGGACTGAAAAACCCTAGTACACTAAGCTGTTCCTTACTGGCCTTATGTTCCAGACTCTTCACCAGCTTTATTGCCTTTCTCTGGACATGCTCCAGGACCTCAATATCTTTCTTGTAGTGAAGGGCTCAGAACTGAGTGCAGGTTTCAAGGTATTGCCTCACTAGTCCAAGTACAGTGGAATGATTACTGCCCCCAGTACCTGTGGTCACACTGTTTCTGACAGAGGTCAGAATGTCATTGGCCTTTTCAGCCACCTGGGCACATTGCTGGCTCAGGTTCAGTCAGCTGTCAATCAGCACTGCAGGCCTCTTTCTGACAGGAAGTTTTGCTGCTTTCAGGGAATGCCAGCCACAGCTTTGCTGGACAACCTGTTCCAGTGTCTCACTCTAAGAGTAAAGAATTTCTTCCTAAAACCTAATCAGAATCCACCCTCTTTCAGTTTGAAGCAATTTCCCCTTGTCCTATCACTGCATGCCCCTGTAAACACTCTCTGTTCAAATTTCTTATAGGTCCCTTTTAGGTACTGGAAAGTTGCTCTAAGATCTCCCTGGAGCATTCTCCAGGCTGAACAATTCCAACTCTCTCTGCCTGACTTCATAGGAGAGGAGTTGCAGCCCTCTGATCATCTTTGTGGCCCTCCTCTGGACTTGCTCCATCAAGTCCACGTCTTTCTTACGTTAAATTAGTTGACGTGCTGACCATGCTTCTGTTGGTGCAGCCAAGGATTGAATTGGCTCTCTGATCTGCAAGTGCACATTACTGTCCCATGTCAAGCCTACATTCACCAATACCCCCAAGTCTTTCTCCTCGGGGCTGATCTCAGTCCACTCTCTGTCCAACCACTATTGGTGCTTGGAACTGTCCTGGCCCAGGTGCAGGACCTTGCCCTTGGCCTTGCTGAACTTTGTGATGATTACACTGCAATAATTGTTTAGTTTGCTGAATTTAGTTTGGAGTAGACTGACCTGAGAAAAGTTGCAAACTTGTCACAGTTGACTGTTGACCTCAGTCTTTACACAATACAACAATCTATACAAGAAGAGTTGAAGCTCTCCTGAAATGAGTGTCTTTCTGAAAATTAAAATATCTGGTTCCCTGTAAAGCTGTTTTAAAATAATTCCTCAACTTTAAACATCTATACAGCAAGTCATTTAGAGTCACATTTCACCACTAATTTTTAAACACAACTGCCTGTGTTTTCATGGTTATGATTAGACAGTTCCCCATTTCATCCCTCTTTTCCTCTTTACCACATAGCCCTTAGTTTTATAATGCTGCACTTGTTTCCATGTTACCAGCTTTTAATATCTTATTTTTTGTCTAAAGGAAGCATTCCATGCATTGAGGCTTCAAGTCTTTGCTCCAAAGATTGACTAAATCACAGTATTATCAACACCATCAATACAGTACCATGACTTTTTCTCCAGTTCTTAACCACTGAGCCACTTAACCACTTACCAGCCACAGGAATCCAATACCCTCAGTACTATAGACCAAAGTTAGAACTCAAGGGAAAAAAAATTAATATAGTATCAAAATCTGTATAACATAATAATCAGTTTATCTTTCCAAATAGAAATAGCCTCCTAGCTTAACCACAGCTTTGGAAAACTTATCCAGAACATTGCATGTCAAAATGATAAGTCTGTCAATTTTAAAGCTGCTTATTGTGATGGGCATGACACCAGCAGTAAAATAAGGAAAACGTCATCCTGGATACAAGAAACATATCACAGCTGACCTTCAATTACTTTAGCATGTGACTGGCTGCATTTATTATTCATACTATTCTCTTGTCCATAAAGAAAGAGAAAGGAAACTAAATTCATACAGTTTCCTGCAGGAAAAGTTGTTTGAGTTGTTTGTCTATACAATAGGCAAGACAGAACAACTTTTAGAGCCAACACTCAGTATATAAATAATATTCTAAATATCAGACCCTGGTTGTCTGTGTAGAAGCCTAGCAGACAAGGGAGTTAATGTGTATGTCTCAAACACTGATAGCTGATAGCTGTGGAGACAACTAAGGATTGCTGGTAAGAACCCACTGTGATAAATAACAAGATGCGGCTGGAGAAGGAGGCCATACAGAGGTAGGGCAGCCCTTTTCTGGGAAAAAAGTTCTTGTTTTGGCTCCTGGAGATAAACACAACACAGTACAGCACAAGCACAGGAATAAGGTCAAGAAACAGTCATGGCTTGTTGAGAAAAGGCCAAACCTGCAATGAGCAGGGACATCATCAGTTAGGTCATGCTGTTCAGAGGTCACTTCAACCTGACGTTAAATAATTCCAGAGATGGGATATCTACCACCTCTATGGGCAATCTGTGCCAGTGTTTCACCAAGCTTGTGAAAAGTTCTACAGCAGACACTCAAATTGTAGTTTCAAAGAAGTTAAAGGAAAACCTAAGGCATAAAATAGGGTTTTTTAAAAGTTTAGGAATTATCACCTAAACATCAGTTAGAAAAAGACTGCTATTGCAATTCCTTATTTCCCAAATTCCCAACATCCCTTTGGCAAAATCTAGAGATTACTTACATAGAAAGGAGATTGAAAAAAAAAAATAATTATGGCATCTTTAACTATCAGTTATTTTCCAGATAGAAAGAAGGGAGTGAATCAAGAACAAACTGAAGATTTAAGATCAAGAATACTTTTTGCATAGAAGAAGTAGGATTTAAAGATCGCTATTTAAAAGTATTAATTATAAATCTTAATCAAGACTTCATTTTAGATTTCATGAAGGTTATGAGTGTATCTCACTTCTTGCCACTAATTATATATTCTGATTATCCCCTTTCATTATATTTGTGGGCGGCAGTGAAATATGCCAAGCTTTTTTCCTTTAAATTTTATTTTATATTGTTCTACTGACTGACATATGTTAAAATTGTTTTAATTATTTTTTATACTAAATCCTTCTCAAAGCATGATCCAGATGTTTCTGAATTACTAAGTAATAAATTTTTCTTTTCAGTATATGATCTCAATTTTGGCTCTGGCGCAGACAACACTGCAATACCACATAATTCCAGGAAGTATATTGGTCCTTTGATCCATTTGAACAATCATAGAAACTCTATATTCATATGAACGTAATTTCAGAATTCTGAAGAAAAGGCAAATAGAGAACAGAAAGTAATCACTAAGTTAGTACTTATGGTTGAAATATTACTGTAACAATGTATTTTGAAATATATCTTATTTTGTGTAAAATCAACTGTTTAGGAATCATAGCTTAAAAATTTGTATCAACTAATGATATTTCATGACAAATTTTCCTGGTTTTGGTAAATGCACAGCAAGCTTTTCAGATGGGAGATAGTTCCAGAAGCCTCACTATATCCACTTCAAATATTGCAGGTGAGAGGCATTGAGCACCTTACTTTAGTTAGGTAAAGGATACTTTAGATTATTTGCAAAGATGTATATAGACTTCACAGCACTTTATCTCAGTAAGAGCTCGGTAGAGAAATTCTTGATGTCGAATCATTAATTTCATGTTTCCATTACCTCACACATGTTTTCAATGCTTAATCTAGTGTTATTTTAGTGAATCATTTAGATGCAATATGCATCAATTACTTTGATGATATTTTATGTTCCTCTATCAGCATTAACACATCTTTTCCTTTCTTTTCCTTTCATTGCATATAATTCTTCTGTACCATTATCCTTATTTCAGCATCAGTAGAACCTAAGCAGTTGCTTTTTGTTTGGAATGCAGATCTTCAACAATGTGTAGATTCTTGTTTAGAAGCACTCTGTATCCTGACAGATCAAGGTACCTACTTACTTCTTCCTTCAGCCTCTTGTGATCCATGACAATTCTCATGACTGCTGTAACAGGTTGATTACAGGGGACTCATCAGCAATCTAGATAAAAAAATTAACACTTTTAAGGTAGCAAAGCAAGAACACAGTAATGAAATTCTCTGCCACAGGTATCAACCTAATTGCCTGTTTCTCTATGAGACTGTCTTTCCTTCAGAGACATCTTTATCTCCAGGTGAAATCCAGGCCTTCCAGAGGCTTTTTCAGAGCTCTCCACTCCTACCTGAATAGACATGGTGGTGAGTCAAGTTATCTTTCTGATATGTCAAGCTATATCAATAACCTCTACTATTTCCCTGTCCCCACAACACAGAGGGGCTGGCAATACTTAGCATAAGGTTTTAACATGGCAACCCTCACCTCCTGGCCAGGAGTCCTGTGCAGACACAGAAATCCACTACATCACTTGCTCCTGAATTCCAAAGCAACTTTACCTTTTGTCTGCCCTAAAGCCTGTTTGGTGAGCTACCCTGAACTTTCAGGAGAGCATTTTCTTCAGTGTATTCCTTCGTAACACAGTCCCACAGCTCAGAGATTGGGTGAAATCTTTCCTTTCAGGGTTTGTCAGAGCTGTAACTTTGGTTCTGAGGATAATGCCTGAACTCCCAGAATGAGGGGAGACATATACTGGAAAAGTTTAGCAGGTACAAATAACCCTACTAGAGTTTTCACTTTTCTTCACAGCTTCATTTAGACAAGTTAAAAACATTTTTGTATGCTATAATTTGATTCCTCCTGATCTGTAATCATCTGTATTTTTCTTCAATTTCTGCTTGGCTAATGTTTCTCAGAATGTCCAAAATGAAAAAGAGCATTCGAAATGCTGTCTGACTAAGTACCTATTTCATGATGATTGCATTTTAAGTAGCATTCAAGAGACATTACCATTTCAGAATGTGTTTTAGAAACCTTTATATTGCCATCTGAATAAGGCAAAGGAGGTAATGTTCAGAGGCAATCATATCTACCACTGAACTGTGCAAAGACAGGAGTGGAATTGTTTGAATTATTTGATGAAATGAAACACAGAAATACCTGAATTGCATTTGAGAAGCATTTGACTAGTCCAGCCTACAGAAACCTTTTCCCGTTTTATTACTAACAAGTATCAGAATTTGAAGTCATATCAGCCACATACAGCTTTATCTGAAAGCTGCAAGCACACTCAAGTGGAATCCACAGAATCATAGGATAGATTCAGTTGGAAGCTCATCCAGTGCACGACCCCCTGCAATAAGCAGGGACATCTTCAACTGAATCAGGTTATTCAGAGCCCCATCCAACCTGATCTTGTATGTTTCCAGAGATGGGGCATCTATTTCTTCTTTGGGTTTCCTGTGCCACTGTTTCACCACTCTCTCTACAAAAAAGCTTTTTCTTATATCTGTGACCGGTTGAAATTGGCCAAATGCCAAGAGACAAAGGGCCTGGGACAGAGGCCCTAAAAGGCCCCTCTCGGCCACAGAGAAGGCAGGGGGAAGGAAAAAACCCACGAACCCAAACCTTAGTAGGACTAAAAAGGTTTATATATATGTAGAGAGAGAGAGGAGAAAAGAGAAAGAAAACAATTTTTCACTTCCCTCTATCCAAAAAACTTGTAGTTCCAGAATCTCAGGACACCCCCTCCTGATGCGACTGGTTGATCAGCAGATCCTTACCTTAGTCCACTCCCACAGCAGAGCAACCACAGGGAGCTCCTCTGCCCTCCAGCGCTTCTGGAAGAAGGAATGCCCCCCTGACTTCCGACTCCCCTCTTTATATCTTTGCTTATGTAGAGAAATGAGATGGAATACTTCCTTAGTTATGACCCTAGTTACTAGGAAGGACCCAAACCAAAACCACTACATATCTAATCTAAATCTACCCTATTTCAGTTTAAAACCATTACCCCTTCTTCTGTCTCAACAGGCCCTACTAAAAAGTCTGTTCCCATCTTTCTTATAAGTCCCCTTAAAGTACTGAAAGGTCTAAGGAGGTCTCTCCAGAGCCTTCTCTTCTGCAGTCTGAACAACCCCGACGCTTTCAGCCTTTCTTCATAGGAGAAGAGCTCCAGTCCTTTGATCACTTTTTTGTGGCTGCCCTCTGAATCTGCTCCAATACATCCATGTTGTTACTGTACTGAAGACTGGAGCTGAACACAGAACTCCAGGTGGGGTCTCACAGGAGTGGAATAGAGGAGGAGACTCACCTCCCTCAACCTGCTGGTCCTGCTTCTTTTGATGAAGCCCAGGATAGAGCTCACATCCAGCTTTTTATCAGCCAGTATCCTCATGTTCTCAGCAGAGCTTCTCTCACTCCCTTCATCTCCCAACCTGTACTGAGTTGCTCTTATTCAGATGGAGGACGTTGCATTTGGCCCTCTTGAACTTCATAAGTTTCACACAGGCCCATCTCTCAAGCTTGCCCAGGTCACTCTGAATGACATCCTTTCTCTCCAGCAATGTCAACCACACCACACACTTTGGTGTCACCTGCAAACTTGCAGACAGTGCACTCGATCCCACTGTTCACAGTCTATGAATTGTTCAAAAGAAAATGAAAATTTTCAAAGTTTTAACATCATAAAATGTATGAGATAGAGGGAACAGCATCTGAACATCTATGTATCTTTTTGAACTAAACTCTAACTGCTGATTTAGCTGACTACACTTTTTCAAATATATTTCTAATTTTGATTACAGTTGATTGTACTAATAGAAAAAATCTCAATGTAATTAAATGAACATATGCACAGTTACTGCTTTTGGCAGACTTAAGCACATATTAGGAAGAAGTTGGTAAAGATCTTAATGGTCTTCAGAAATCACAGTGTGGAAAATTTTCTTACACTTGGCAATGATATGAAGACATAACAGACTTGCTCCCAAAAACCTCACATGTGCCCAAATGAGCCGAGTTCTCCAAATATACTAGCTGTTCAAGTACATCGGCATGTAAATCCTGCTTTACCTGCACCTTTTCTTCAGAGGAGTAACTGCTATTGCACTATACTTGGTGTGGCAATAACATACCAGTTATGACTTGAGCAGTTCAGGCTTCTGTTACAAAATAAGACTTTTGCTTGTTTGTCTGAACAAGTTACATTATCTAGGCTGAGGGCAACAGATTGTATGGGATTACTATAGATCCTTCTATTTTCATCCATGTCACCAAATGGCAACAGTGAAAAGAAAGATTTAAAGTCAGTCATGCTTTATCTGTACAAAACACATGTCAGTCACTACAGCTGCATCATATTCTGGGAACACATAGCGTGCTCATTTTAGACTGTACACAGATCAATCTTTTGTCTGGAGCAAAAATATATATACATATATACTGTAGACCCATTGCAGGTGGAATTGCTGATAAAGCCAGTTGTAAAGGCTCTTTAGGTGTTTAGGTGTTCAACACAGATTGAACGTGGGGCCTGGTGTATCAACCTTGTACAATGGGAACAGTTTTTGCAACCACATACTCATACAGAGCACAAAGATCCAACTCTGAGTTGGTGTCTCTGAGTGCACTATGTCCTTCCTCCCCAGAAAAAGTAAAAAAAAAATTAGGAATTTAGTAGTAAAGGGCAATAGAAATGAAGCAGCAGTTGACGGTTAACTTTAAAGTTATGTCACCTGGATACTAAGACTAGCAATGGTGCTATAGAAACAATCAAATTGATGAGAGACACTTATTCTAAAAAGATGAAAGACTAACATTTTCCTGGAAAACTGAGATTTATGTCTGTAGAGCATAAGGTCTGCAAAGGAAATTATTCTGCCTATACTTCTTCAGCATGATTGATTTCTGCAGGCAAAACACAGTGGAAGAGACAGAAACACACGTAAGTGAAGCAAGGTGTTGAACATAAGGTGTTGTTCTAAAAAACCCAAAAAACACCTAAAATACCCCAGCTGATGGCAAAAAGAAATAGTCTACCGGACCATTAACAAGAATCAGTACTCAAAGGCACATGGTAAATTAATACCTTTTGCTCAGAGTGTTTGGAAGGAAAGAAATTCCTCCAGCCTCGTTTGTGTGCAGTAGAATGATTTGATAGTTTCAAAAGCACACAAAGCTGAATTAACTTGGAGTGGTGGCTTCAGTATCCTTATGAGGAACCACTGGAATCAGAGAGGCTTTGTGGACAAAAATATCTCCAAGACTTCATATAATACTGTAAAAAATTCTTTATAGTCTTGGGAAAGAAGCAGGGTTTATACTGAGAGTAATTAGTGGCACAGCTTGGACCATGACTGTGAGAAACAGAAGCAGATTGCACCAACTACACAGAAAACTCACCTTATCTGGAGAAACACTTCTAGAGCAGGCAGCTCTGTTGGCACAGATGTACAGAGGTATTGCTGTACATCAGGAAGCTCTTGGACATTAAATATAGTTATCTGTGAACAGTACTTTTACTGACTATGAAGAAGGGAACATATCATGTGTTTTAAACATCTCTTAAAGGTAGCAGAACTCCAAAGAAGAATGCATATCCAGAAAAAGGCACATCTTCAGTCACTGCTTAGGTCTTCTGGGTGCTGTGTAATCTATTCACCTAGTGATCTGCACTAAGAACAGTTTGGCATCGAGTGCCAGAGTGTCAGAAAATGCCTGTCTGTGTCTCATGCCAGCTTCAAGTATCCTGCAAACCTTGCTGGGATAATACATATAGTTAAAGCAAAGTCCTGAGAAAGGAATAAGTTGGCACTCTGTTTATGTTAAGTTGGTCTCTTTTTATTTTATGAGAAACAATCCTCAAGTTAGAAAAAGCTACAATGATTATACTATTCTGTCTCCAGATTTCTACTCTCCATGAGTCTTGTTTTCAATTTTTTTCTAAACTACAGTTTCTTTTTCAATAGCATTTGAATCAATGTTTCCAATGAAAATATTCCTAAGTAAGTATATTGGAAAAATTGTGTACATACAAAACATAATCCATACAGATTTTGGAGGTTTTTTATAAATTAAAAGACTTTCATATATAGTCAGAACTGTTGTAAACACTATTTTCTGAGAAGGACATGCAACAACAACAACAAAATCAAACAAGATGAGTCAGATACCTTGTTTGGCCAACTGTATATGAAGAAGTATTCACAAATATTACCTCTGTTGTCAACAAAACTTACTGGCAATTTGGCTGGAACAAAACTATTCTATATGCAAACAAGATTAAAATGGAATTCAAATGACCTTTGTCACATTCACCATTGAGTTTCAGAGAACTCATAATCAAACCACAGCAACTAATCCTTAGATATTGGTCTGAGAATTTTATATACTTTAGATGTGCTTTGGGTAGCTCAGTGAGGGAGTGACAGCTGCAATCTTTAAAAGAATAGCATAAACTTTTTGTTATTGCAGTGTATTAGACAGGTTTCTGCTGTCTCTCTCAAATCACTGTTTGTTTCATTAACTTTGATCCTATGGTAAGCCACCGAGAAGCAATCAGTGTCATTACCTCTGTTTGATTAAGTCTGTTCTTCTGTGGTCTCTAAAGTTAACACTAGCTTTATTACCTTTTTGCTGAATAACTTATTTAACTACCATGGTGCAGCACTGAAAGCCATTGACTGAAGGAAACAACACTCTCAATAGTCTATATGGAATCAGAACACCAGAGGATTTGCAAAGACCTGCCTACATTTCTTCAAACCAATTTTAGAACATACTGTCACCCAAGACAGGGAGTTTTATCAGATTTAAACAAAATATGATAACAGTAACTGCTCAGGAGGTATTAATATAAAAACATACCCTACTGTTTAATATGTTGCAGTCCTCCTACTTGCATTTATTTCAAATGTAAATTGATAAAAATTCTTTCCTGACACATTAAAACTTACTAAACTTCAATATTGGCAGAGGCCAAAGGGGAATGCTGGTACGATTCTGTGCCATCCCTTGGCTTTGAAGCACGGAGCTTTCCAAGAAATTAAAAAATAATTCAGTGTCAGTGCTCTCCCAAATTAATTTTGCAGCCAACAATCAAAAGACTTGAATTCCTACCTACCATTACAGAATGACATTAGTCATGAACCACATGCAAGCAATTTCTGAAATTTAGATTTTTTTAGAAATCTGCACAACTATAGGCTTTTGCCAGGAACACAGTACACAAAACTGGAAGAATGCACACCGGATTGCAAACATAAAGCATTCACAATATAATCACTCATGTAAGTATAATACCCTCAAGGGTTGTTGGAAACTAAAGCAGGTATGGAAAATGTGTATCTAAGGATTGTACAAGATAAAGGAAGTGGTAGATTAAGGAACAGTATCAGAAGAAGGCTCTGTTATATCAACAACACAAAGAACAGGCAGCTCCATTCAGGCAGACAGAAGCTCATCATCTTTGGTAAATTACATTTCTTCTCTTAACAGCAGTGGGATTAGCCAGCAGCCTGCACAGCTGACATACCTAGCACAGTATGATCACCAATGTAGGAGTAGAAAGAGCATATCAGTGCTTAAGAGTAGTGCCTGAACACCTGTTCCTTACATTGACTTTTATATCTTTACAGTTGTTCACCAGCTAAGAAGACCAGGTAATTTTGATGCTTTATTATGAACTCAGAAGTCTGAACTTCACTTTCAATGATTTTTTTTTCCTACCCCCTGCATATATTACAATTATTTTAAAGTGACAACATACTTTAAAATTACAACGTATTACAGAAGCGTATGTTGCTCACGTGTGTATTGACACATATATATAACACATAAGCACGTATATGTTCATATTGTACTAGCAATCTTGTTGTTTTGGAACGATTAAAATTCTTAACAAAGAAGAGAAAAGTAGTCCAAGTAGTGGAGAGGACTTGAAACAACACCCTGTCTAAAGAAGTCCTAATTTTCAGTAAAATTGTTAGCTAGCATTTATCTTTGATGACAAAACTATAAAACAATTCCTACGTTGTGTAACAGTTATATACTATCATATACGAAACACAAATTGGTTCCATTCCTCTAGATTTTATAGTTCTCAAGGCAATCCTCACCTGACACATTATGCCCTCTAGATGTTTCAGGGATGTGAGAGCACTGATAGTCTTAGAGCCCTGAGGAACCCCACCTGCTTGCCCCTGTCTCTACCACCTTAGGATCCTGAGGTGCTATTTAAGTGCATTCTGGGGCTCACACTTTGAGGCTGTTCTGGTGTTTTGGCTGTGTTATTGTTCTCTCTCTGCAGCATCCCACTTCACAGGTGCTGTTATCTTCAAGGTACCAGATTTTTTTTTTTTTTTTACTCCACAAAAACTTTTGAAGGCAGTTGGGAGGGAAGGAAGTATGTTACTACAAAATGGATGAAAATGCACAGTTATTCTCTACCTCTCTACTGAAACTCAGTTATATTGGAATTTACTATGTGCCTGAGTCAAAACAGGTATTTTTCACTGCTTGAATTTAATAATATGATCTGGGGCCCAGTCTTCCTGCCTTCCCTTAGAGTACGACATTAACATCTTCCTGTAGAGAGGTATAACAGGTGCTTGTGTGATCTTCAAAAGCTAGTTGCTCTCCAATACCCCTTAGTCACACCACTTTGCCATTGCAACTGTAAAGTGATGCTGATGTGATGACGAAAATTGTTGCCCACTAAAACAGTGTTCCATGCCGTAAACTTTATTTTAATTATTTCGTTGGAAGAATGTATGTTTAAAATTTGAATATGTCAGTGGAGATCAGCTTTTTCCATCTTTTGTCTTTGAATTTAGTGGGTCAAATGTTATACTACTGTCCCTTTCTCTGAAGTACTGGGAACAGGATTAAGTTTCAAGACTCAGAAAAGACTGAGTATGCTATCCTTTCACGGAGGTACTTTGAGTGTGAGCTGGGGTTTGAATGAGGCTAATTTGTTGTACCAGCATTTTCCACTAATGTGCAGATAAACGTGTGTTTGACTGCCTTTGGACTTGGGCTGGTGTTCTGGGCAAACTTGCAAGTTAATGTGGCTGCATAACCTTTGGTCAGCATGATTTCATGATCTGAAGTGGGGTCAGAATGGGTTTTAGTGTCTCCAGCAAAAGCAAGAGCACTACTGATTCAGCTGAGATTGGTATTCAAGGTGTGCAAAGGGTTTGAAGAGGTAAACCAAAACTTATGGCTTGTGTTTTGGGTAGTAGGGTTATACCTGCTCTGTACTTTTAAGAGATAAGCAAAGCATGGTTTGTATTTTACTTCCTATTTTGGAAAATGGATGATTTCTGTGCTCCTATAATTATTACTGGCATTTAGAAATGTTGATCCTCAAGCTTGTGATATTGAGTATAACCAGCTAGTAGAGCTGCTGGTAGCCACCACTGCTTTGCCAGCTGTCGTCCCTCCAAACACCAACTAAACAGTCTTAAATCAGATGTAGAAAAAAATAAACCAGTTAGAGTATTAAACTGGTATTTATATTTGCATAGAAAGGCCAGTGGTGCACTACGTAGCTGTATATGGTGACCGGTTGAAAATTGGCCAAATGCCAAGAGCCGAAAGGCCCAGAACAGGGGCCCTAAAGACCCCTCCCGGCCACAGGACTAGAAAGGGAGAGGGGAGGAGGGGAAAAGGGGAAAAAAAACCCACAAAACTGAACTTCAGTAGAACTAAATCAGTCTATATATATTTACATATATGTACATATATATACAGAGGAGGAAAGGAGAGAAAAACAAGTTTTCACTTCCCTCTCACCAGAACAACTGCTATTCCCGAATCTCAGGGCAGCTCCTCCTAACCCGGCTGGCTGATCAACAGACCCTCAGCCACGGCCCACTCCCACAGGCAGAGTGACCGCAGGTAGCTCGTCTGCTCTCCAGCACTGCCAGGAAAAGGAATGCCTCCTGACTTCCGACTCCCCCTCTCATATCTTTGCTTACGTAAAGGAATGAGATGGAATACTTCCTTAGTTATGACCCCAGTTACCAGGAAAACCCCAAACCAAAACCACTACACCAACTAAGCACCAGTTCTGAGCCAGTGGCATATACTGAATTTTTCCTTTTCTTTTTGTTTGGTTTTTTTTTTTTTTTAATTTTTGCTCAGGAGCTAAGGGAACAAGTGCTAGCACAACTGAAAATTGAAAAAAAAAGTATTTCTGAAGATATCCACTTTTGGATCTTGTGGCAGATACTGGAACCTAAGATGTGCATAGTAAACCACATCTTCCAATGTGGTTTACTATGCACAAAATTAGTTGATGTGAAATGTGATGCAAAGCATTTATATTCAGTTAACATAGAGATTAACAAAGGTTCTCAGATATAGTCTGGGGAAAATAATTTTGAATACATTACGAAGGGACTAAAGATTTGAGAGGGTTAACTCAATGGATGCCTATGCTCTTTTGCAGCTTTTCTCATCTTTGGTACCCAGGAATCAAAATGGCTAATGGAAAAAACCCCAAACAACCGCAAACAAACAGAAAAAAAAACAACAACCAAAAAAAAGAAAAAATACACCAAATACCCTATCCATGTATTTGGGATTAGATCATAAGGAGTGTTCTGTTTTAGTGGGAAATGTTATTTCCTAGCATTTATGACTACCCAGTGCATCACTGATTTTTACATTTTATGCCAGTGTAGAGGAGAATTTAATATCTTGACATGCTAATTTTTTTCTCAGTGAAGTAAAAATATGGTATAAAGGAATGACCCTCAATTAACTTTGGCTGAACCGAACTGGGTAACAGTCCAGTTCAGATGTAAGTCAATAGCTTGTATCACCCTCCCTTGGTTTAGTTTTTAGCTTGGCTCAAGCCTTGTAGTTTCAGATAGCCTTGGGGTCTGTAGGGTGCAATCAGGAATGAAAGCTTATTGGAGAGGAGAATGTAAGTCCAGAGATGTTTCCAGATTGTCACTTAACTTAATGCCTGTGCCCTTCAGGAGCTACCACAGCTCTAAATCCATTTGCATTCTTGTCCCTTACTGGCTGTCACTTTCCTGACAATTCAACCATTTTATGAGTTTCTTTTTAAGGAAAGAAAATCTTTTGTCTACAATGCACTTTACACCTGAAGCTCATCACATAATACTTCAAATGTCAAGAAGAATATTAGTTGTACTGAAGTGCTGGACTTTAAAAGTGTTTCAACTGCAATCTTGGCAAGTTGAAAGTTTATTAAAGCAAGTTTGTATATGATAAAAACTTAATTTAAGCTAGGCACTGCCTAATACTTTCCTCCAGTGATGCCTCCCAAATGCCATCTTCTTGTTTATTGCCTCTTTCAAAAAATGGAGAGCTGTTAACGTGGATTAGTAGCTGAAATGCTGGACTAGCACAGGTGAGAAGAATTCTAATGAATAGTTTTAACAGTCCGCACACAATTCCCGAGGTACATTTGTTTCACCATTTTGGAAGCAAATACACTTCAGTGTAGCCATTTGTTCAACTTGAGACTATCTCTTTGCCCTCTTGCTGGCAAAAGGAAATAGGGGTAGATCCCAGAGTAAGAGTTTAGCCTTTGTGTAGGCTACTAGGCAGGATGGCTTGAAGGTAAAGTTTTGACTCTGCATCCAACTGAGACAGTGACTTAATATGAATATGGCCCAAAGTATATTATTAAGAGGAAATGTAGGAAAAGATATAATCTAACCCCTGACTTACTAGTTTCTTGAAATTTCTTTTTTCTTTCAATTTTTGGTGAAATAATTGCAGGAGAGATGAAAAGTGTCTCTTGCCTTTCATGCCTGGGCCTGCCTGGCTTTCTTCCACGTATCCCTGCAATTGTAGGAAATCGTAGGTGGAACATTAAGATTTATATGAAAAGGAACAACCAGGACTGTCTGGGTGTGGAAATAACAGACCAAAGGCAGATAAAGGTCTTTAATATTTTTTCATACTGATGATTCTCTTCATGTTCTTAGGATATCCAGTGCAGAAGACAGGACAATGGGTAAATCCCATGTGGGATGGTAGACTAAGTGGTAACTACATCCAAATTCAGCATGTTATCTGAGAGGACCTGTAACCATTGCTGGGTAGCTGGTGTCATCTGTCACCCAGTCCGTCACCTGAGCTCATAATCAAATCTCCTGGAGGCATGTGTTTTGGCTGGAGGCCAGGCATCATCCGAAATATGCATTCTGTGGTTCTCATGAATATGCAGGTATGACAGTAAGCATGTGAGTGAAATTGGCTATGTTTTACAATTAACTCTCCATATCTCCCGGTAGCTTTGCTACAATGTAACAACATTATTTCCTATATAACAGTACATGAACAATGCATAAACTGTTCTCTCAGAACGCTAGACACAGAAGTGAGGAAAATTACTGTAAGTTCTGATATGTAGATAGGAAAAAAAAAAACAAACCAAAAAACAAACAACCCTGCCTTCCAACTTCATTACTGTAGTCTAACCATAAACTTTTAAATCAAAATGGAATGGCTGAGCCACTACCTTCATGAGTGTTTGGGGACTGAATTTTCTTTCTCATTTCAATGGGTGGAGGTAGTGAATCCCAAGAGGGGTTAATCCAATTTCTTCCATAGCTGAATAAAGTTAGGACTGAAGATTCAGAATTTCTCAGTGAGTTGGCAGTAGGAAGCTAATATGTACAGAACTGATTTAAAGCATCTCACTGCTCCTTGTACTTCTCTGAATACCATGTAAAGGTGTTCAACATTCTATGCAGTGCAGAAAGGATGAAGAGAGTCTTCTGGTCTCCCTTTTGCTGCATCTGCCTTAAAATAGGGCTTCAAAGTTCTTTGATCTGGCCACTAGTACTCTTGAACAGCCTATTCATAGCACTTCTGGGTGAAAATCTTCCAGAAACATAATTGTCTGGGCAGTGGCCAAGCCATTTAATCCAAATTTGTGCACTGCAGCTATCTTCAACTTTAAACACATCACACTCATTTCAGACAATAGTTCATCTGTAACTATTTGTTAAGAATATTCTGCAACACCTTCTGCATGTTGGAGATTCAACAGGAATGAATACCCACTAGAGATGTCAGTCCTGCTGAAATGAATCAGCACATTAATAAATGGCAAGAACCTGAGAAAACAGTCTGCTGAAAAAACCCAGGGAAGAATAAAACTTTAGAGATTTTTCTCCTTGAATAATGGAAAGACTAACATATATGGGCTTAATTATTTCCACTCCCATGTCTTAATCTCTTGCCAGAAAAAATTAATTAAATCAGTATAAGACTTCTTCTTGATAAGCTTACAGTATTACTTTTGATGGCTTGAATATAGATGACATAACAGAGGGAAAGCTTGTTCAGCTGTACCTAGCAGTGTCCTAAAGATGCCTGCTAATGCTAGAGTAGCTAGGATCCATTGCCTTGTAGAAAGGGCATGTATTTTTCCTGTTAAAGCAATAACTATGTACATCATGGGCAAATATAGTTTAAGCAGCATTTATAAAATTTGGATTCAATCACTCAAAATTTGCAACAAAGGAGAGAGACAAATGCATTTGAATGTGAAGGAATTGCTTTTTTCATGTCGTCATACTTGATAGTGTCAAAAAATTATAATAAATTCATAATGAAAATTAAAACAACTCTTTTTAGCTTTTGAAAAACAATACTGCTTCAAACTGATGTCATTATAAGTTTAAAAACCAGATTTTTTTATGAGTTAGAAGACATATTAGACAATCACTTTTTTATTTTTAATACTAATTTCTCCCCATTGTCTTGAAAAAGACCAGCAATATTTCAGACTTTTGACATGTACTCATTCACACTAGTAAATTACTTTTATTGTGTTAATATGCCTTTCCTTTATATGAATGTTCTTTATATTTACCTTGATATTGTCCTGCCTGCCATAATACTTGATTGTATAATAAATTTAGAAAATTATTTTGCAGATAGCAAAATTGCTGAAAAAAAACACTTCTAAGCAGTGGAACAGGATGGTAGAAGAAAAATAATTTCAAATCAGTCATCACATATTCATACCAAAGCAATATGCCTATGACACATATCCAGGTATCTGTTGGAAAAAAGGAAGCAAAAACCTTAATGATCCGTTCAAAATCAACCTGCAAATCAGAAAATCACCACTGAATTGATGCATTATAAATCATTTGTTGAACTGTAATCAAGCAGATTTCTAGTATGGATTATCATGTAAGCGTTTATAATCCTGTTGGTAGCTACAGTCTTTATTACAAATCTACAGAACATCTCAGGTCAAGACTGTGAGGGTTTCTTTACTTGCACATTTTTGTTGGAAACAATTTTACTGCTCATGTGAATTCCAAACTACTATGAATAATGTTTTCTAAACGTGCTTTTAATTAGCTAGAAATAAAGGGACAAGGTTAGGACCCAAACCATCACCTTGACAAATATTTTCAGAGCTACTTAATAATCTTTAACACCTTATAACTACTGCCAAGGGGAAATTGAGCTGTGTCTGCTGTGGTGTTTTTAGATTGCCTTACAACGTTTAACTAGGTGGTACAGTTGCATGGGATGACAAGATCAAAATTTAGCAGATAGGGAGAACTTTTAGAAGTTAGAGCAGGCAAATTGAAGAAGGGAGTGCTGTGCCTGAGGTCTCAGCCCTGCCATAGGTTTATTACAGTGTCTTTGTTTTCCTTTCTTACTTTATGTAAATAGGAACAATTAGAGCTATTACTGCATAGGTGTTTTAGATATTACTGTATATGTGACAATGTTTGCAGCAATCATTATGACACACTCAGATGTTGCAGTGCTGTGGGCAACATAAAAACTCTGTCTCTCTGGAGTCAGAAGGCTGAAGGGCTTTGCTGAATTGTGTAAAATACCCCAATACTTCTCAATAAGGAAACGTTTATTCTCTAAAAGCAAAATTTCTTTTAAAAGTTTGACTGATGTATAAACTGAGCAGATGCAGCTCTGATGAAGATATTCCTTGGATTGTTTAAGCTTGCATAAAACAGACTTTTTTTAAAAAAAAAATTGATGTCTAAGTAGCATGACTGTTGTTTTCACACACTGTGACAGCATGTTAAATACCATGGTGAGTTATTCTTAGAAACTTAAGAAATCATGCCCTGAATAACTGACAAGAGAATTGTTATCCTGTCAGACCAGCATTCCTCATTAGCTGTGTGCCCCCTTGTCTCCACTTCATCTTGAATTACTGAAATTGCATTAAGTGGGCTTAATGCTCATTTGCCAAGAAAATAGAATTATGGTTACTTGTTGTGTGTAGACTTCACATTTAGCACAACTCTGTGCTTCTGAGTCACTGATACTCTCTAGACCATAAGAAATGGTGTGAAACTAGCTTTCTGCAAATGATGAAATATCTTTGAAGGTTAAGAGCTTTACTTCGAACTTGAGTGAAATTATTCATATGCTAATTTATGCTTTTCTGAGTGCTAACATTAAAGCATATTTGTTGGTTAAAAAATGTGGTTTTAATTGAGACACTGAAAAATGTAAAACCATGGTTGTACAATATGCAAGTTTCTGCAGAGAACCTCTGCAAGGTCTTGGTACTGACTGGAGTCTTATTGAAGAACTTTCAAATGAGTTTTGAAGAAGGACATGATAAGATTTTTGTGGGGCTCTCTACCGTAAGAAAATTCAGTGAGACTTGTTTCTGTACCTCCCCTGTACAACTCCAGGTTACAATGAAAGATCTAGCTTTATAAATTAAAGACAGGCAGTGCTCAACTCCCTGTTGAAACTACAGGAAGACAAGCACTGAGGCCAGCTGTGGTTCTGCCTATGTACATTCACATCTTGTCTTCTTAGACAAGTTCATTTCCATCTTTCATTCCCCCACCCCACTGCCCACCTGATTAACCTCTCACTGGGTAGCATGTCTTGTCAGCCTGCATCAGTCACATTACATTATATGGGCAGTCCAATGTTGCTGATATGACCTGACATAATTTACCAAGTAATTTCTCAGCATAAAAGGTAGAGGTATTTTTTTTTAAGTTTAACTATTTTCTTTACTAGATTTCTCTTTCAAATTATTTTAAGAAAACATTATGAAACAAATCCTATTTTCTAAAGAATTACTAAAGAAAACATGCAAGGACTTGTGTTTTGTAATCATCAGCTAGTATTTTGAACATTTTTCTGCTTCCAAAAGACATAAATTTTCTAATCAAGCGTATAAATATTGAGAATGCATTGACTTTTTTATTAATAAGAAAATGCATGCAGAAAATATATGGGCATGTCTTCTACTGAATATAGATTATACACATATACTTTTGTAAAGAATTATAAAACCCCTTTCAGTGTATTATTTTAAATTTTTACCTATTAGATTTTTTGTGGTATATGTTTATTTGAGTTTTTTTCAATAACTTTGCAGTGAAATTAAGTACCATAGTTAAGGTTTCCTCAATTTACATCTGAAAAGGTTTTAAATCCAGCCAATTTTACTGACATCCTAAAGTGCAGTCACAGAACAGAAGATTACTCAAGAAGAGTAAATTTATGACACTAACTTCTAGGTCTTATGCCATTTGGAAGTTTTTATATGAAAGATGTGAGTATTCTTATTTGCAATAACTAGATACTAGATCGTTATCCAAGGAGGCAATCAGAGACATGATACTTGATATACAGGACACTGAGAATTTCCTGATTTATAGTTATGTGTAAAGCTCAAGTCTGAATTTGAGGCTTGATGCTTCCATTGCTGGTATGCCCTTCTTTCTGCACTGTTTCTCCATAGCAGATTATATTCGACTATTGCTTTGCTTTTCTGGCTCAGTTTACTTTTATTTGCACCAGAAAGGGGAAGTAGAGGATAATTCACTGATTCAATGTGTAAGCAAAAAATTAGGAAACATAAGCAAACACCTAAAAGGAAATTTGGGCAGGATAGAACTATTTAATTAGCAATATATGCTACAGCAAGCAAGAAGATTTATTACCAGCTGTATTGTATGAAACACTGAGAGATTATGTACTGAAACACTATAGCATATGTAGAAATCATTCAAAGAAATTAATCCTTAGTCTTCTCCTTGAGCTTCAGTATTTATTGCTTCTAAGCCTACTCTTTCTGCAACATAAACTACAATAAAAGAAAATGTTACTGCTTTTATAGGAACTGTCAGGAACTTTTCAATGATTAAGCATACTTGGATTTTTTTATTCAAAAGTAATGCTAAGAGGGAACTAAAAATAAAATAAAATAAAATGAAGATAGAAGTAGGGAAGAATTTAAATAAATCAGCTAACCCCAAAGTGTCAGGTTTTGTTTCTTTTTGTGCTTGGATGGCAGGTAGAATAAATTAATAAATGAACTATCAGGCTTGGCACTGTTCCTGTATCATTGCTCCAACATGCCAGGGGACACAAGTGTCTTGGGATGCATTAACAGGATACATCCTAGGTACAGTGGAAATGTGGGACTATTTCACCCCATTGTCTCTGGACCAGTTTTGCTTGTTTGTTTGCTTGTAGTGGTCCACCTTTAATTTTCCTATAACCTATCCTCATTCACAGAACCATTCCAAATCCTTCCTGATATGGTATTAGCAACTATCTGCTTACAGTGCCTATTCTGCTTTTCAAGTCCTTTCGGGCCCCAGTGCTATGAATCTTATAAATAAAACGGGGACTTTTTTTTCAACACAGTAAAGGCACAGTAGTTGATTATACTATAGTTTTACATAGCATTTATAAACCTTTTCAGTTTGAGAATGAGGTTTGCAGATTAAAGGAGACCAAGTTAGTAATAAAGAAACTTTTAATTAGGTGAAGTAACTTTATCGTGAGATGGGAAATAACACTGGTAAACAACAAGCTAGTTAAAAGAAAAACATGATAATCTAAGTAATACAGCAATGTGCTTGGTACAGAGTAATCAATAAAGGTCCAGGGAAATGATGCAAAATGTGCCAGTGTTTTGTAATTGAGGTCACTTCAAAATCTTTTATCTTTCATGAAAACAAAGGAAAAGGAGCTTTTTTTTTTTTTTCAGATCCCTTCTCTCAAGGTATCAAGTTATCAAATATATCTTCAGAGATGAGAAATACCAGTAGTATTGACTCAGGGGATCAGGTTCAATTCTGAAATTTCAATAAATGTGACTGGTAGGAAGATTTACAAAGGAGTTTGCATGCAAGTAATTTTTGTCACAATAACTCTGTTGCTGGTAATTTCATATGTGTACTAGGAATGTACATTTATAAACATAGGTGCATCAACTATGTTGGTTACAAGCCGTTTGTGGAAAACCAAACTTTGACGTTTTAGCAATGTGCTTAACATTGAATAGGATACAATAACAAAACTATGACAGTATTTCCCCAGCCACTTTCACTTACCTCAATGAAGTGATAGTCACAACACCCAGACTGTGATGCTGAAGTGTTTTGCCCTTTTTTAATAGTTGAGAGATTACAGAGAAGCACTACAAGTAGAAGGCACAGTGATACAGAGTAGTTGGATATTGTAAAACAATCAGGCATTTAGGATGAATGACAGAAAAACAGAAGCTTAACATTTTATTTTTGTTTCCCTCTGAAAACAGTATTTCCATAAAAGCATGCATATTGAGGTTTATATAAATCCTTGAATTAAACCTTTTTTGTATACTGTATCTCAGTAATCTAAGGCAATCTTTTGTCATTCTTTGGTGTTTGAAAATCAAAAAGTAATCCTTGATTTGCCTAGTGGTAGAATGTCTTGGATAACCTTTATGCTGAGATTTAATTAGCTCAAATTTCTTCACAGTGACTTGGTGGATCTCCTTTTCTGTTTCTTTAAAAAGTTTATTTTATTTACCATGGGGAAATACCCTAAATGCGATGATTCAGATCATTAATGATTTTAGAGAAATTGCACTGTGCAATTTGTGTAGAAAAATATGTTCAAACCAGATGAACTCAGGAGAGCATAGGATAGAGAGAGGTAGATGTTTCCCATGTAATTTCCCTTATTTTTCTGAAAAAAAGAACATGTTGATTGCTTATTGACTTCTACAGTTCAGTTCCGTGTAGTGTTTACCTTGTACTGGAATCACACAGACCCTACATTGTACTGAAGTGTTGGTGTCTCAGAAGGGAAAATCTCTTACAGAATAACCACACCACTTGCAGCACATCTTAACCATGCCTCACTTTATACACATAAAAAGAATTAAATATGTCTTGCTTTTTTCTTAAAAAAACCTGCAAAAAATTATGGAGTACCCATAGATTTGAAGAATGTAATAATTGCCTTGCTGCATAAATTGTGATCTTACTAAAACACCACCTATATTCACCCACATCTGGGAATTGACACTGCCAAACTAATCTTCAGTAAGATCTTAACCTTTTCTGTATGTTAAATTTTGCTTTCACTAGATGGCACTTTGTCCCTCTTCATCACAATGCTAACATTAAAACTCCTTATTTCAAACAAATGGCCGCTGCAGAACTTAGTATTTGTATTTACAGACATTTAATGATGTAACAAAATCTGACAAACAACTTTTTCAAATGAAGATGTGCATAGTGGGGAAGCTTTGCAATGCAGCCCACATTCTCTCTGTAAAGAAATGGAGAACCCCTTAAAAAGGATTGCATATGCAAAATATTTGTGGCATAGGCTTTTATTTTTTGTCCTCCAAAGACTGAGGTAAATGAGCATATTGTCATTAGAGGTATTTGGAGACTGATGGTATTTCTAACAAGGGCATAAGCCAAATATTAGAGTGCAGCTAACTCTGTTTAACGTTGTCACATTTTAACCCCAACTAGCAACTGAACACTGCACAGCTTCTCACTCCTGCACAGTGGGATGGGATCGAGAAGCAGAAAGGTTAAAATGAAAACTTGTGGGTTAAGAGAAGAACAGTTTAATAATTTAATAAAGACAACAACAACAACAATTTGCAATGAAAAAGAAAATAACAAAGAGAAAGAGAGTTAAAACCCAAGAATAACAAGTGTTGCAACTGCTCACCATATGATGCCCAGCCTATTCCTGAGCAACACCAACCCCAGCCAATTTAGCCCGAGGTTATACAGTGACCAAGATGTTATATTGTATAAAATACCCCTTCGGCTGTACCCTTTCCCAACTCCTTTTGTAATCTCAGCCTCCTTGCTGGCAGGACAGCATGAGAAGCTGAAAACTCCTTGACTAGTGTAAACATGGCTTAAATCCAAACAAATGCTATACCAGCTAGTAGGAACAAAATTAACTCTATGCCTTCTAAAATCAGGACAATAACCCTTTCCTTTATACCACCTACATCATGTCCCAGTCCCACACTTTCCAATACATCCCAATTGGTCATTACCACCTTTCCTGGTTTTTTTTATATATAGTCACATATATTACTCCCATAGTCTATGGGCCATCCCTTTAAAATGTCTGTTGAGTTAGTCCATGACTTTGGGCTCCATCTTAACCATCCCTCGGGGAAGGAGAGGTGGAGTGTGATGATGTAAGCTGAAGCCAGTTCTTATTCCATCAAAATTTGTTCTTTGTTAATCAGTAAGATTCTTACTGATATACCATTGATATGGCATACAGCAACCATAGCAGTGATGACGTATTATGTAGCAATTAACATCATACAATTCAAATTATTGGCTATTCTCATCTAAAATCAAATCCCCTTGAGCTATATGTTGAACTTCTGCATCTCTCCCACATTACCCATCAAATGCAAAAGTAATCCTATGGATAGGGTTTGCCTTTGTCTGGGGCAGGAATAAGCCAGGCTGTCTTCCCCAGCGTATTTTCGTGTGCACTACAGGAACCTTATCCCCCTTCTCTGTTACATAAGACATTTAATTAGGCAGGGCCAGCTCGATTGTCAGATCTCTTAGTGTTAACTAACGAAGTAGTTTTAACTAAATATGTGTCCCTCTGCTTGAATGTGTCAGCAACCAGTGATCTCAATGTCGCCATTAACAATCCAATGTATTGTTCAATATTCCTGGAGGCTGGTGAATGGTAGGGGATATAATAAACACACTCAGTGCCATCCTTTTTGGCCCAGGTGTTTTTGAGGTTGTTTCAGAAATGAATCCCGTTGTCTGACTCATTTCTTTTTGGGATGCCATGGAATCCTTAGACCTGTTTCTCAAGACCCAGTCTAGTGTTCTGGACAGTGGCATGGGGCACAGGCTATGTTTCCTGCTCTCCAGTGGTTGCTTCCAGCATTCTTAACACATGACACTTACCTTGGCGGTTTTGTGGGAGTGTAATATAACCACTAAGATGTTCCCATCTTTACATTTTAGCCATTAATATAACTCAGCCATTTTCCATACCAGAAAGGCTTTAACAGCTTGGCTCATTTGATTACAGCACATTTCACATTCAAAGACAACCTGTGTGATAGGACAGGTCAAGTCTACCCCTCAGTCATGAACCCACCCATATATTGCATCTCTTTCTTGATGGCCTGAGGTGTCATGGGCCTACTGAGTCATAATTAATTCACCCTTATGTCCAGATTCACCTAAGCCAGTTCAATCTTAACAACCTGAACCACCTTGTGATTGTTTTGATGGTTTTTCAGTGGCCCAGCTCCTGGGTATATGAGCATCTCAGTAACATACTTTTACAATCAGGTCTTCCTCCTGGGCAGCTCATCATGCCACAATGCAGCAGCTCAGAAGTGTTTGCCTCTGCACTGTCAGCTTCTCTGCTGACATTACAGTAGCCACCCCTACGGGGCATTTATCACCATTCATGAATCATACAGGGCTAGAGCACTGGCCAGGACTCTCAGTCATCAATACCAAAATCAGTTGGAGAGCCTTCACTTCTGCAATATGAATTTAATGCTTGTTAGAAAAACAAAAGCAAATAAATCCATCAAAAAAGTAAATTTAAAAATATTCAGTCAGAGCTCTTTTTATCCTTGCTTTTCTTCCAGGTATTGGCAGCTATATAATTTTACTTTTAGTTATGATTCTGTAAAAATCTTTCACAGGGCTTGCATGAGTACTGTAATCAACAGGAAGAACCTTGCTAGCTATAAAATGAAGTCACAGCATCTATGTGGGGAAAAAAAAAAGATTAATGTTTATGAACCATCCATTCCTCCACTTGAGAGCATTTTCCAAGAAACTGAAGAATTTCTTACTATATATGGTCTATGCTCCTTTCTCAAGGAAGAGAAATTCCTTGGGACTTCTTGTAGATTGGCATGAAAATACAAATATTTCATCCTATTTTACTTGTTCATATGGCAGGGCAGGCAAAAATGTGTCTGCAGAGCATTGAAAACTATCACAGGTAAATATTTTATCCCATTCTATTCAGTTGCACTTCTTTTCATAACAGTGATTTTAGAAATCTTTGTTCTTTAAGAGTCTCTTTAGAAACAAAAGGAAGGACCTGGGTTTAGTACTTCTATTTACCATTTAAACATTTTACTTCCTCTACTGCTCCAATAAAAAAATCAGTATAACACAATCACCACAAAATATTTGTTTTCATATGAAATAAACTATTATTTTATTATGATCAGTACTCAGTAATAGCTAACATGGTAACATAAAACAAATAAAAGTCTCTTCAGTATTTCTGTTACATGGATTTCCTACTAGCTTTCATATAAAGAACAGTGAGTATATTTCAAAATATTATGCTGTTTTATAACTGCTGTACATTGGAACCTGTCAAGTCAATGAGTAAACTGTTTACCTTCCTGTTTTTCAGTCATTACTGACTGTATACATTTACATATATTATTACATAAAGTTAGTACAGTCATCTAAAAATTCTTCATAGAACTCTGCCAAGTTTTATATGCTAGGGCTGAAATTTTCTATGACAAATACATAAAACCCAAAAGTTTTCCAGCCTTAAATCTCCAAATATAACTCTCACTACAGTGGCATTTCAACTGGTGGAAAAAATTTAGCTTGGAGTCACCTCTGTGTCAGGAATGTGTCTTTTGCTATTGCATGACAATTTTCTCCAATGTTTTTATTTTGAAAGACAACCTTCAACAACAGCTTCTTTGTATTTAAAAATTGAAATCTATAAAAATTCCATCCTCATTGAGCCTATCTGTTCTTTCATAAATAATTACCCTGCAATTATAATTCCATAACAAACTTCCCTGAGGAGACACTACTGGCAATAAGACTGGGAACCAGTGCAGCATTTAGTTCAACTCCCAAGTGTTTGGCTGGGAAGAGCAGGAATTTGAAGACTGCAATTCTAGTGACTTATCCTGAAAACACCACATGAATGACATCTGTTGTCAATGCATTGGGTTTTTTAATTGTTTTACATATTTGAAACCTAAAGAACTTCACATCATGCCACAGTCCTTGCAACAGAGTTCTGTGGAAAAAGTAGTACAAAACCATGTAATCAAGGCTTCATTAAAATGTGTGGGACCTGTGAAAGCAATGAACACTCATTTTGGCAACTTTTAAATCATCAATATTGCAACTTTAGTCTCTTTAATGTAAAGAAGTGTTTGTATGCATAATTTGGTATAAAATCAATGAAAACTACATATGACTCTTCAGTGGTACCGGGTTGACATCCACCAACAAGCCAATTAACATTTGAAACATTCTGGAGTGAAGGAACAGCAGATGAGTCTTTCTTACGGGTTTTAAAGACCAGTTAAAAGTAAGATTTAAAGTTAGCCTGAAGAGACCACTATTGTGCAATTGCTTTCTGCAACAGAAACTTTTTCGAATCTATGCATGAAATTGATTTTTCAAAGCAGTGAATACAGTCTTTGACAGATTTGTGACAGCGAATGAACATTTCAGTGGAGACTATAATCTCTTTTGGGCAAAGTAGGTTGAACACTTCTGATGATGAGACCGTGGAAGAGTGTAACTTGTAAAATAACAAAGGAGTAGTTTCTGGATCTATGCTTCATGAGTTTGGCTAGTTATGTAGGGGAGTTTTTTAGACTCATATTTTACACAATATAATATTTTATAGAGCACAGTACTACTGTGTAGCTGAGTGATGGAGGACAAAAAAGACTTCTTTTGCTTATTTTAAATAACTGGTAATTAAATGAGGTGCCTTCCAGTTTTAGTCTTAAGGGAAACTGAAGAGTTATTCTCTCTTCACCTTCTCTAAATCATTCATATCACTCTCTTGGTGTTTTTTCCATAGTGAAGAATTTTAATGTATGTGTTTGGCCCCCAAATCGGTATAATTTTCTCCTTTGTCTGTCTTCTTGCCTTCCNGTTCAATTTAATCCCTTTGAAATTAACTTCAGGAGTTAATAAACTTTAATATGGTTTATAATTAGTGATATACAATGGATTTATAGAGTGATTTTTTTTCTGTCAACTTCTTTCCTCGTAAATCTCAACATGCAGTTTTCACTTTTGACTACAAATACATATTGATTGACATTTTCAGAGAACTACCCATGAATTCAAAATCCCTTTCCTGAGTATCAATACATTATTCAGAGCCATAACTGTATATATTTCATTAGAGATATTTTCTCCACATGCACTCAATTCACTTTGGATTTTATCTGTTCTTTTATCACTAATTCATTTAATGCTTTGAGGTCTTCCTGCTGCTCTTCATGATCAACTGTTTATGACTGTTTTAAATTTGAAGAGCAAAGGTATCAATACATGTCTCTATAGAAAATCTAATTATTTTATTTGTTTCTATATTTTGTTTGTTTTTCATCAGATATTATTTGATGAGAAAAATCATTTCTCTTATGTAATGGCAGCATAGCCTGTTCTTAAATTTGAAAAAAAATAACTTACTGAAGTCAAATATAGTGTACCAACCTTTTTATTTGCAAATATTTTGACAAGTTATGGAACACAGGGTCACCAAGCTGGGGTGCTAACAAGATTCAAATTGTGCATTAAAACTTCTGCTGTCACCTACCAAAATCAGAAACACAGAGCTTCTGGTAAACTGTTGCAAAATGTGGCTTTCAAAAGTAATTAATAAACAACCATTATTTAAGTGAAATCTAGAAATAAGCAAAACAAGAGAGACCTTGGTAAAAAATCATTTTCAAACTGTGAATCGCTACATTTTCTTATATTCCTGATGACAGTCATACATACACAGACAAGATTCTCAGGCAGTCAAAAAAGCAGGAGAGTCAGAATCTGAGCATGTCTGTGTTTATATCCTTTTAATTAGGTCTTTTATATAAGAGTATAAAATTCATCAAAAATAAAAAGATCCTAGGACTGAATCAAATGGCTTGAGGATCCCTGCATGGGTTCGGTCTCTTTGATAACAACGAGCTATGTCTGTTTCCTTCTGGAAGGGTGGATTTTAGTTCTATATCACCACTAAGAGGGCTAACAACTGAAGATTGTAGGTTTGGGCTTGCTTTGCTTTTTTAACAAAAGCAGGTGATGAAAACTGAACTATTATGCCCATACAGTGAGATACCTGTCTTAGATCTGACTGAGCTAGATCTGACACTGGAAACTGTATGTAATCATACACACGCTAATTAACCTCATGGTAGAACTGTGGCTTGCTGCCTTAGGTACAGTGTCAGAACAATACAAGTTCATTGCTTTGGGATCCTTAGTATCTTCATTTGGACCTGTCTGATAATAAGTAAATATACTATCCCAGTACACATCCCTTCAGGGGTCCCAGAACATGCTTTATTAACATGCCCTAGGCATCCTCTTCACTCCTTTTGCAGCCCACAATGCACAAAGACACTTAGCTGTATGTCTGTATAATGATTTCTATGAAACAAGCTGCTTGAGAGTGAAACTTTATCAGTTATTTTAGTTTAGCCATAACAGTGTAACAAATTCTTCATGGAGGCTGCTGTGTTTATTTTCCAGATTTGCTGCTAGCTGTGCTGCTTCTGCTGTTTAATGCTGTGTTTGCCTTAATACAACTCACACAGTAAATGGTTTTCAGCTTTTTGAATGTATTTGACCTCAAACGTGCTAATAAAGCAACACTAATAATGTGGTTGTCTTTAAAATTAAATAGGAGAAATAGGAGCCTTTTTAAAGGACAGAAAAATAATATTCAATCAAATAGTAATAAACAAAGGAGATAATGAATAGCAAAATAGTATTTCTAGATTTTGAGAAGAGGAATTATATTTAGACTACTTTTAAGGAAATACATTTTTCAGTTCTATTTCAATGCTTGATACTAATTTTCAGCCATTCTAGTTTTCAGTTTTTTTCTTCTTTTTGTTTTACACCTCTTTTTTTTTTTTTTGGCAGCATGTTATACTTGTAAACATGATCTTACAAGTGAAGCTACAGAAAAGAGGTCAATTCCTACATTTGCTCTCAATTATACAAATTTAACATCAATTGATAGAATTCAACAGAGTTTTTTCTGGCACACTGACATCTGAGAGATGTGAATACAGCATCTGGAATTCTGATATATACTTGCATATACTTATTTTCTAATTCTAGTGGAACCTATAGAGTACTCTGTATAGATGAATTACAATATATATGTCAAATATATATAATTCCATGAATTGAACTCAAAAAGCAATCAACAAGAGACCCCAAATCAGAACACAAAATATGATGCTACATACAGACAGACATGCAGACCAAATACCACTAGCTGTTCCTGTTCATATGCTGTATTTCAGTAAGAGACAAAACTCAGTGCTTCATGAAGGCTTGCGTATACATTTCAGTTATTAAGATGTTAGTAGAAAGTCCCACTGGTGTTTAGGTCACAATAACATGCACCTGTTTTCTCTTGCTAAACCAGAGGAAATTTCTTCACGGGAACTTTGCAGTACTCCTTCAGAGGCCATTGTTCTTCACACTTATCCCTTGGGAATGTGAGTAGAATTGAACATAATTTGAGGAAGCATGATTACCTACAGTCTTATCTCAACATCAGAGAAGTTACCTGTAGGGGACATCTGTGATCAGCTGTGCTCAGAATTTCCAGTTGAAGAATTATATAAGCTCTTGGGAACAACTTTTCTAGTCCCTGTCAACAGAGGCTAAAGGCAGTCAGTGAGGTCAAGATCCACCATTTGACTCTTAATTATAACAGGTGTGTAAATCAGGAAAATGGTCTTTCACAGTTGCAAGCGATGGAAGAGGTCCAAGTAAAATTTCCATGTGTTATAAACTTACCTGTCTAGAAAAGTACATAGAGAAATTTGGAATAGGAAAAGCACTAATAGAAACAGGAGAAAAAAAACACAACAACAACAAAATAAAATAAAATGTAAAAAATCAGTGCCTAATATGGCCAGGATGTTTGTTAATTAGAATTATCTCTCCTAAATGATAAATTTACAGAACAGAGGTGTTTAGTAATACTTCAAGTATATAACTTTGCAGAACCAGTACTGTAAGCTGTACTTTTTGGCATACATCATTGCAACATTATTTTGTGTTTATAATGAAGATACCTGAAAAATGAGCAATATAAACATATTATATACACAGAAATACCGGGAAATCTGCAGTTCTACAAGGGAACAGGATAATAAATGCCTGAGTAAGAAAACGAGGCACTTGATATTTTGTTGTGTTTTCCAATCTGTACAGTCAGTCAACTGCTCTCCTCTTTTTCCCCTGCTTCATCAGGATGCTGAAAATATGCAGCTGCCTGCTCAATCGAATCAATGAATTCCAGCACAGGTGCTCTTGATTGTATTGCATAATGGAAACCCTTTTTCTTTTCCCTGTCCCTCTGTTTGCATCTTTACTGTGTATAAAAGACTAATAAGGTTATTGTAACAGTGATGAGTTTGAAGCAGTTAAAAGTTTGAGCAAACAGATTTAGCGCAGAAACTGAGTTTTGCAGGTACTGCTGACATTGTTTGTAACCTGAAACTTGAGATTTTCTAGTGTGTCTGTACTTTTTGACTAAACTTGTGTGACTTTGAAGCATTTATGAAAATATGACATGCTAAATGAAGACAGAATAGGGAATACTGAACATTAATACTTTGTGATCTATTATAAAATAAATAAATAAATAAATCCTGGCCCTATTGAAGTTGTCACAAAATTTCCAGCAAATTAATTATAGTCAGGAAATAAAAAATTTGTTTTCAAAGGTGGTAGAATTTAATTTTTTGTTTAGTTTTGCATAACTCCGTGTTAAGTACACTCAGGATAAAAGTAATCTTTTATTGTTTGAAAAAAATCAGCTTCTGATTCACGCTTCTTTATCAGAGAAATAGAGCCTTGGATGTTATCTTTGAGTTAGATTGTGGCATTACAAACCCTCTGAATTTCTGTGACATACGAACAGAATAAAATAAATTTCAACTGTGTAGTAAGTCTGTACAAGGACATCTAGAAAGCTTGTTTTCTGCAAGCAGTTAATGGATGGCAAATGTCAGTAGACAAACACTTTTTGTTGGTCGTGGAAACTGCACTGAAACTGACTAAACCATGTGCATTTAGTTGGCAGCAGAATAAAAGGGAAAAAAACACAAACAAATTAGAGATTGTTTTGATTTACTGTCAAGAAATGCCATTTATGTGAATGAGGTTTCACACTGAGGAGAGTCATGCAGAAGCTCCCCACTGTCAAACTATTAACAAACAAAATGCACTATGGAACAACAATATTTTTTTTTTAGTATGTCCCAGTTAAAAAAAAAAAAAAAAAACCAAAACGAAAACAACTAAAGCAAACCAAAACCCAACCAATCAGAAAGAACTACACTCAAGTTTTAAAAAAAAAAAACAAACAAACAGAAAAGCTGCAGTCAAGAAGTCCCAAATGTAAATTGTCTTGTACTTTCCACTGCCACCAGCTAAAAACAAAGAAAAGTTTTGTACCACTGAGAAAGATGTGAAATTTCAGAAATGCTACATTATGAGTTTTTCTGAAATGCTAAAATAATAAGAGATACCAAAAGGAAAGGCTAGAACTTAGAATTGTTATTTAAGGGTTTGGTAAAGCATGACAAAGTTGGAAACACATTCTAGTATGTGCTTCAACAGATAGAAAATGTCTGATAAAAACATAAAAAAAAGAGATAAAAATGTTTAGCTAATATTTAGTGATTCAGAGGAAGTTCTTATCTTTGAGTCAATCAGCCTAAGGATACGTCAGGACACACAATGATATGAAGAGTCTTATTTTTAGCATGATGAGAAACTTATTACAATTAGGTCAGGATGAGAACTAGTCTTGCACAGCCAATAAACAGATACTTAATCCTGCTGTCAAGGCACCATTTGTTGTATGAACTCCAAAACCAGTATATGGCATGGCTGTAACATAAGGCATAATGCGAAAGGCTCCTGAAAACCAAAAACTGAAGCTTCATGGGCACTATCAACTCTGCACAGCATCCGTGGATGCTGCCGTATGGTCTTGGCTCCAGTTCCTACAGGGCTTGCCCACAACTGCTCTCTGTGCTCACGGACAGTAAGGAGCTGTACAGAACTGCTGCAGTTGCCAGTTTTTCTGAATGCAAGATCCATGTTCCAGGGACTGCTGATGGTACCTTCCCATAGCAGGAACTCCAGACTGCAACTCTAATGAGATTAATATGCACAAGAGAAACCAGGTGAATAATTCCTGGCCTCAGCTAATAGCTGAATGAACAATGCTCTCTCTTCAAGCTTTCATTTTCAGGTCATGCTATTAAATCACCTGTGCTATCTAACGTGCCAGAAACAGCAGTCAGATGGGTGGTATTAAAAAAAAAAGGCTTAGGCAATGGGGAACATAGGCCTAATCAGTTGGGAACTGATTCAACTCTTCTAGTATGTTTCCAGTTTATTATTGGCATAAAAAGAATCCAAGAGTTGCATTAGAAAAAATACTAGATTCAAGAGGAAAGGCATACTGAATAAAGTGAACTGAAAATTGAAGATGTGGCACTGGTGCATATTGTCTTGTCAGTTAGCCTTGTACTACTTCAGAGACAACACTATTCCAGTTGATAATATATAATTTCTTTTGTTACTTCACAGCATGCCCACAAGTAAAACTTGTAGTGTCTACTGAGTTTAATCTTTCAGATTTCTCTCTCTAAATATCAGCACACTCTCCTACACAGTTCAAGAATGAAAACATGCAGAAAAAAACTCAGTTTTTTCTTAATTTGTTATTATTCATAAAATAAAGGTACCAGTTTTCCCAAAGCTCAGGAAGAACCATATCTAGGGCACAAAGTTTACAGATAGGTCCAGTGCTGAGCATTGATAAGTTTCTTAGTTCTTTATTTCCTATGAAGTGATTCAGAAGAAAACAATATACTTTTCTTTTGCTAAAATACAATTGCCATCCCTCTGATGCCTGTTCCTTTCCACCCCTTCCTTTTGTCTTTTTAATAGAGGTTGTATCACACAGCTCTTTGTTTGCTTATTTGTTACTATTTGTTTTGTCCATTATGATATCACTAGGCTTGCCAGAAGAACCCAGGGTAATTTTATTGTTCTCTAAGTAATTGCAATGTCCTCAAGGCTATGCAAAAGAGAAAGAAAATTATCTTTCTGCCCCATGACTCCTAATCATAAAGACTGTTAAACAGCTTTTCTCTCACAAGAGCTTCTGATGCCCTTGTACTGCAACTTTCCCAGTAATTGAGACCTGTTCAAGAGCAGTGGAAAAATGTTTTATTGCACAAGAATGGTAAAACAGAGCTATTATTGTCAGTCTTCAAGTAAAAAGAGAATAGAAATATAACTTAAATAACTTTAACTGAGATTCCCAGAACTGATATTGCTATTATGCTATCAGGATGTGAGTTAGTTTTACCTGAATATTCGATCAGCTGACCTCAGAGAGCATTAAAATACATAGCTGTGCAATTCAGGGGAGTCCTAGTTGTTCAGTCTATTTTCCAGCTGAGACTAAGAGATGCTATCTGCCAAATTTCATGTTTATGCCCCTATCAAAAGAGATTTTAATGTTTCAGATGGAAGATAAGCACCCTAGGAATAGATGAAATGAGAACTTTGGATCCATAATGTGATCATTAAGTTCAGTTACCAGCTACTCAAAACTCTGGATTTCTGTAAATACACAGACATACCAATTTTCATGTGCAGGAGCAGCTTAGAAACTAATGTCCACCTAAGCTAACTGGGAACAAGAGAAATGTCAGTCTCTGGAGAGAGCTCATAGCTTTAGGACAAGCCTCATGCACAAGTTCTTTTGGCTTCCTGTGAAATTCAGTCACAGATTTCTGCATTTTTTTTTTAAATAAGACTGGAAGTGAAATTACTGAGCATTGCATACAAGTTACATTTGTATTGCCAGGCAAATCTTATTTTGCACAAACTCAAGCAGGCTTTCAGGGGAAGCATAGTGGAAAGTGAACATATTAAGATGAATGGAGTATACAATGTCAGCAACCTTGAAACATGCAAAAAGTCTTGCAGTTCTCTCCAGGTGAACAGTTTTAATTCAAGAAAAACAAGCATATATATATATCAGAGAAGAGGGGTGGAGGAGATGTAATATGCAATGAATGCTACTCTAAATCCATATTCAGAGTATTAAAGATTCAAATAGAACTCAACAAGTATTCAGTTCCCCTCATGACATTTTCTGATTTACTGGTGAAAGTGGGGAAGTGATGAAACAGAAGCAGAATTCTAGAACAGTAACAGGTAAGCATTCTCCTGACTCAAACAATACACTTGTCTCTTCCTTTTAGAAATCATTTCCATGTACACCCTTAGCATTAGCTCATTTCTTGTAATCATATCTAATATTCTTTTCCTCTCTGTAAGCAGCTTTGTGTAGATAGTCAAAATGAATAAACTCAGGGTATAAATTAGCTAAGAAGTTTGGAGGGATCACGTAGCAGACCACTTCAGAGAAGCATTTACATAATCATTTTAAAATCTGAACTGCATTCAGAAGATGCTTTTTGCTGTATAGATACTTGTAAATACCATACCTTTGGAGAGGAAAAGAATCTCAAAATAGTCTACCAAAATGAAAAACTGAGTGACTACTTCTCTATGTCCATAACTGTAGCTGGGTTTTTTAACAACTGTAAAGGAACTTGCTTGTATTTACTACCCCATTGAAATATCCCACAAAATATCTGTAAACTTAATTACTGGAAATATCTTTTTCCTACTGTATTTGATTTCTCCCAATAAAATTTGTTATTTTTGCTGAGATGTCTGAAAGTAGATAATTTTATTAATTAGAATGCAGTATTATGTACATTAACACCAATCTCTCATGCCTTGAATAATTTTGGGGTTTTTTTTAATGGTGTAAATCAAGGATGACAGGAAGGAAAAAGGAAGGAAAAAGAAAGGAAAAGTGGTCTTTTCAAACTTTTCTTTCTGCTCACACTAGTGATCCAATGCCCCAAAAGTTTGTAAAATGTCATTCCACAACAGGTTTTTCATAGCTGTTAAAGGCAGTTGATTGTGGCTGTCCCAGAGACCAGAAGTTCTCTGTATGTTTGGGGAGTATCAGTAAGCAGTATTTCACTCACTAAGTAGCTTTCTTAAATCAATCTTCTCTGTATTTCAGTGACTATGAAACAGATTTTCAAGATTTGTGGATGAATGTAATTATGTGAATAGTCTTGTGACACAAATGTCCTCTTTTGGATAAAATCACAATTAAAGGAACTGGTAAGAAGGTGTAAATTATGATTAAGCTATTGTAATACAAACCTACCATAGAAAGGTTGGTTTAATTTTTAAATGCTTACATTTTAATAGCATTGAAAACTTACATTTAATAATAGAAAGAGAATATATGCTTTCTGTGTTAGTGTATTTAAAAATAATGGAAAAAATCTCTTTTTTGTGCTAGTGTTTATATGCAGCATTTCCTTTGTAGCACTATGCAAACTGATTTTCCACTAAAGGTTTCTCTGTGATGGCATAGCTTTTTATTTGATTCAGAGATTATTTGGCATTACTTGGCATTTCTCCAACACGCATCTTCCATAAATAGTGGGGCCAAATTACTTTTGACTATGTTGTTATCTCCAGTTATTTATTTTACCTGTCAGAGAGCAGACTCAAGTATCTGCAGTTGTTTCATATTAGCCAGAGCTAAGAAACTGTATGATTTCCTAAGCAGCCTTGATTTTGTCTCCTATAAATGTCAAAACTGAGATTCTCTTTTTAACCCCTCTTTTTTCAACGGTTTTATTTGCGTGGTATTTTCAGTGGGATACAGAAAAAAAGATTGGGGAAAGAGGTTGTTCATTTGTTTGTTTGTTTTGATTAGATTTTCAGTGTTTTGTTTACATAATTTATTTTCTTCTCCAAGTCAGTGAATCCCAATCAATATATCAACCTTCAACAAAATTAATGCAGTTCAACATACGGAATTTTCAGATGTTGACTGATGTCTTATTTTCCTTGAGGTGATGTGGGAAGCTTTCTTGAAAAATAAGTCACTAAAGCCTCCTTGATGGAGAGAAACAGGGAATTAGAAGATGTGGCAGTCCTAGTCTGACTTTTTAATGAGAATTAAGGGTTATGTATGAGAGGAAACCCTTGGCCTGAAGGGTTGCATGAGCTGTAGATTTTGTTCCACACTTCAATGAGATAGGTGACATTCCATAATTTGAAAATAGTCAATTATATTTGTATTCAGGATACAACAACAACAGTTATTATTGCCATGAGAAGAAATATAATCTCAAATTTGAATGTCAAAACACTGTAGTTATAGTAAGACAGCATCAGGAAGGAAATCATGCAATTAGGAAAACATGATCGATGCCTGTCAAGATTTTCAGTTGTTCGAACAACTGTTTCAAAAACTGCAAAAATAATAAGAAATTCGGGAATTAAAAAACCAAAATATGTTTATTTCAAAGTGACAAGAAAGAATCAGGCCATTACCTCTTCACTACCTTCAGTCAGAGGAAGAGGCTAAGCAATCATGTGGGTAGATCAGATTGTTGCAAAGCAACAAACCACTTAATATCCTCACTCTCCTATGTCTCAGGCATCTGTTTCTCTATCATGAAAACTGGACAGAGCGGCCCTTGAAAGATTGAATGAGAACTTTTTCTTTTCCCCTTCCATTTTTCTACGTTGTTGGATGAAATAACTCCAGCTTAAATGTGTTACAGACAGAGATAGACTGCTAACTGGAGTTAGAAAGGGGAGATACATTTGCCAGGCTAATGGAAAAACTCCAGGTTGTTGAGAGGCTTCAGAGAAATGGGCTGCAAGTGCACCACAGGGAATGGGAGTGGTACAGGTCATCCACTTAGTCCACCATTGGATTTGTTTATTTATAAATATACTAGGTAGGAAAGAAAATTTTCCCTTGTATTTCTCAAGATTTCCTGTGTTTCTCTACACTGTGCTGGGGTAGATTGGGAGAAGCTTCCCCTTCCCAAGAGAGGCATAGCAATACCCAGATGTCATGCTCTGGGCTCAAGGAAAGTCAGAGGAAGAGAAACCAAACTGCCCCAGCATAAGGAACACAGAGCCTGAAAAGAAGCAATAAAAATTAAAAAATTATAAGTTTTTTTAGCTGAAGTAGAAAACCAAAAATCAATCTTATTATAAGATTTCAAGCTCTGCTGCAGAAGGCATAGCAGCAATGCTAGTGATGCCTTAGAGTTTTATGAATTTGTAGATTTTTATACTTCTAGGTAGTTTCTCACATATAGAGTAGCTAGCAAACTCCAACCCTGTGCTAGCTGTCTTAAGGGTCAGATAATAGCTGGAACACCATGCCTGGGAAACATGTACCAGAGCTAAGACAATTGGATACCATGTTAGTCAAAACAAGAAAGCTTCTCCAACAACCTTGGAGAAGCTCCAATAAGGGAAAGTGGCCTGAAGATGATGATAAAGGGTGAAGTAAGGGGTCTTAAGACCTCCAACTCAATTCTAGGAGAGGCGTGCCATGGGGCAGAACCAAGGGAAGTTCTGGGCATGGACATGTCTTAGATTGGATGCAACTTTTAGATATGATAATTGAGTAGTGTTATAAAATTAGTATGCTGCCACATAGAGGCTTTTTCCAGCTTGTACATCTTGTTGATATTTCTCACATACGCACACACACACACACATACTCTCTCTCTCTGCTGCCCAGCCTGGTGCGCCCTGTATTCCTTCCACCCAAAGAAAAAAGGGAGGTGGGGCCTGCAGCAGAATTTATCTGTATATCCAGATAAATTGTATATGTAAAGTAGAGATAACACTATTATCAGAAGTTAATCTGTACATGAGTAGTATGGTTCACTGTTGTAGACATGAGTTTTATGTGTCATAGTTGCTTTCTGTGACTGTATGTATGATTTAGCTAGAATTGCCCCAGCGTTGAACATTTAAAAACTGTCATCTGTAATGTCAGGATAAAAGAAAAATGGAAGAGGCTCTGATACGATCTATTTGCTGCTGGCACATCATATGTTAGTGACATTATGGGAGCATTATATATTAAAGCTTCCTTTCTACACATGACTTGAAGGCATATTCATGTCAGCGAGAGCAGAATCTAGGTGCTTCAAGCTATTATTTTCCACCGTCGCCTACTGACTGCCATGGGTGTCAGTGCAGAAGAAGCAGGATTGTTACCACCTTCTCAGTGTGAGTTAGAATTCCTTGATGCAGGTAAGAAGTCCCTCTTTAGAAAAGGGTTGCCCCTTATCACACATAAATAGTCAGAAGAGGTTGAAGAATCCTGCTTGCAAACGAAAATTCAAATAAATTCTATACACAAGAAATTATTTAGGAATGAAACTTAACTGGGAAAATGTCCTGATTGAAATGATATTGTAAAATCACAGATTTAAGAGATAAAATTCAAATGCAGGATCTGTAGTTAAATAGCTGAGTAATACCTAGCCTTTACATGTAACATCTTCATGTGAAAGATAGTCAGGCTAAGCAGAATGAGGCTGGACAATCTAAGTCAGCTAAGACCTGATAAAAGCATCACCACATTAGAGTAATGAGAAGTACGAGGAGGAATTTTGCAGTACAAGGTTTGAGAGTGTATTGTGTAACATGGAATGATGTACACAGAAATACATGAAAAAAAGCAACAAAAGTATCCCAATAAGATATTTATGCTCTGTCCCCCCCTATTTGGCAGGTGATTTTAAAATGAATGGACAGATGATGGACAATTCAGTTATTCAACAAACCCCATTTTCCCCAAAAAATTCAGTGGAAGAAAGTAAGTTAAACACAAATTTCTTAATTTTACTTTCACAATGATGTTGGTGTGGAGGCAGACCTAGATTAAAATCATAGTAAATCAACCTGATTTTTACACTGTAAAGTATGTTGGGAAAGTAAAGCACATGAAAATATTTTACAGTTTGCAGACACATTGTGTTAAGAATCACTGAGCAGAAGGATTAAGTTGAAAGCTTCAAATTGGATAAACCACTGTGACTTACCTGTGAAGACTTTCTAAACTGTCATGGCATCTACCTAGCAGCCTCCTATTTCTATTTAAATTTGCAGAAGTAAAGAAAAAATGAGTGTTTTCACTACTCTTTTTCAGGTCTGGCATTCTTTTGCGTAAAACACAAGGGTCTGCTTCTGCTTCTTTGAAATAGTTAAAGTTGGTAATTAAGCCATCCCCAAGGTATAAAAAGAAAAAAAAAATGGGTCTGCCAGTTAGTCCATGGAAACTAAAATTCTTTCTTTCCACTCTCCTTTGCAGCAAATCCAACTCCTTTTCTACTTTGTAATTGGTGTACAGAACAAGTGTGCACATCTGTTCCAAGGTGATTGATTCGTCTTTTATAAGAGACATTAGAATAAGTACTTTGATGAGGAGGAGGACTCCTAAGTCATATAGTCAGTGTGGCTGACTATAGCTGGAAGCCAGTTACCAGTATTCAAGATCAGGAAATAACCTAGCAGGCTTTAATGTTTCTGTGAAAGGGAGGGTTTGTGAATAGGTATGGATTTAAAGCTTTGTCTTGCGTTAATGATGTGGTCTCTAAGTGGCAAGAGGGATTTTTGTATTTCTGATGTAAACACTACTGGGGGAGGTGTGGGGCTGCAGGAAGGGTCCTGTGTTCATGTGCTGCTTAAAGTAGACCTAAAAATATAAGATAAAAAAAAAAGATTAAAAAAGCTCTGTCTTGTTGTTCAAATATTTTAGTGTTCTCTTCCTTTCATGAGAACCTGGTGATGTACATTAAAAGATCTACCAAAATTGTACAGCAAATTAATAACAGAATCAAAATAGTACTTTGCATAATAGTACTTTGTACCAGTCCCTTCTTCTCCCTCTTGTTAGCCAAAATACTGTCAAATTTCCAGAAATAATATATATGTTGACATCAAGGATACATACATTTAAGCCTTGATTAGTACAATTCAGTAGAATTGAATTGATTATTTTATGCATTTTATAAATAAATAAATTGGTATATATAAGCGAGGTTTTACCTTAACAGTGATGATCTATATAACCGTAGTTATTAGACACAGCCTTCATGATATAATAAATTGTTACAATGATTTTTAAAAGGTCCCACTATAATTTTTCAAGCAGTCTTCATCCCAAGGTTCTTTTTATGCTCACTTCAGATTTCTTTATGTATTAGCATGTTTAAATTCTGATCATTTTATCTGAAGAAATGGTTATTTATTAAATATTAAATATTTTGAGAGGGATTTTTTTGTTTACTTATATGTTGTCATTTTCACCACAATTTAAATGAGCAATTCTTCTTTTTCAAAGTCTTGCTTGAACCTCAATTTTGAACCATGATGTAAATGAACACTTTAGAGGCATACTTTTATTGCTCTCTGATGTATATATCTGAAAAATAAGCCTGAGGATGTAGTGATTTCTGCAGAACTAAATTTTAGTAACTACTAACTATTAAAAGCACAAAAAAACAATATATAGAATGCCGGTTAATGGTACACTTTTTCGTGACTGAATATGTAAAATTACAGAATATTTTCTTTTCCATTTGGTCAGGGAAAAAAATATATTATCCAATATTTGAAGTGGTTCAATAGTGTTAAAGCAAGATACTACTTTGGTTCTAGCACCTTTAAACAATAGTACCATCAAAAGGTTTTTTATTGAAATTACAATGAAACTGAAAATTTAGGAGTAGTTTTACTATTTGACCTTGTTCTTCTAAACATTAGTTTTATAAAAGTGTTTTGAATTCACTTGTACCACCGTGGCTAGGTAAAAAATTTAAACTCCTAACTTCTAAATTATAACAAAGCTAGGGTTCATTAGCTAGCTCTATGTCTCAGAAGGAGGAAATTTGTAGGCAGGAAAAATTGTAGTAGAAACTTGACAACTATAATATTGTCATTTCAAGGATTTTTGCATCAAAGTAATTCTGGTCTGATCCTGTAGACTCAGTTACCATTAGTAGCTTCAGTGCACTAGGTCAGGTGTCATCTGACTTGAAACAAACTGCTCCAAATACAAAAGATAAAGATTTCCGTCCAAAGTATGCTCCTAATCTAAACTTAAAATGCTAATTTATCCCAAACAGCCAAATAGATGTTTTACCTCTCCCAGTGGCCTCATTGGTGTAGCTATTTAAAAACAGTGAGATAGTTCAAAAAGGCAAAACTGACAGAGGCTTGCACAGCACAACTGAAACAGTCTTCCTGTGATGTTAGCTCAAGTTTCACTTTAATGTTCTGTGAGCAACCTTAAAACATTCATTTGTTGAGTGACCTTAAAACACTCATTTCACAACAGGCCATTTTAAATATTTTGTGTAAAATCTGTTAACACTGGGTCATATTCACAATATTTATTTCCCAAAAAAAGGACCATTTAAGTATGTTTCTGGATAACACAAAATCTATTGTGGATCAGAATGGATGCTTAAATTCCACACTGAAATTAGTCAGTATTTTATTCCTAAATCTTTTCTTTTTCCCTGCTTTTTGTTCAAAGCTAATTTTGATAGCTATGTGCAGAGCTCTGTGTCTTGTAGGGTTTGCTTCTGCAAATTCTGAGCTCTCCTATGAGTTTGATAAGTATCAAGTCTCCATTACTCATACATTAGGATTTGATAAAGTATTTACACATACTGATTTTATATTATGAGATTTCTGTAGGCTATTTTATGCATTACCAGTATGTCAAAACATCCTAATAGAATATTGGGGAAGGAAAGTGATAACTATGCAGTAATATTTGCTGAGTCTTCTAAAAGAGAATATTTTATAGACTTTTATAAATATCTTTTACAAATTTTAATTAATGAAAAAATAATAAAATTAAAGTGAATCCATCAATTAGTATCTTTGAAACTGTCTTAAATGTCTTTAGAAAGGCACAGAAAACCAAAAGCAATTTTGGTTTATGAATGGCAATAATTTCACCTTCTTTCTCAGGAAATTTCAAGGGGAAAGAAAACAAAATCAGGTTTGGTTGGTTGGTTGGTTGGTTTTTTGGGTTTTGGTTTTCTTTGGTGTGTTTTTTGTATTGTTTTGTTTGCTTTGGTTTGGGTTTTTAAATGGTTTTATTATTGTTTGTTTGTTTGTTTTTTCCCCATTGTTGTTTCCAATATCTGGCTCTAGTACATCATGTTTCTGCCAGAATGCTAACAATTACCTGAGATTGGTAACCAGCTTTACACAACTCAAGGCTATTAGTATGTCCTCCTTATTATGTCTTTGTTTGGTTGTTGTTTTGGTTTTTTTTTTTTTCAGATTAATATATTTGGCAGAGACTACTATGGTATTATCATCATATTTTTGTATCCAACTCTGTATCCTTCAGATATTATCGTGGTAATGTTGGAAGTTGTGAACAATTCCCTTGACTACCACTTCCTCTTGCAGTTGTAGCCTTTTTCATAATACATGGAGATTTCTCTGATATGAAACTTGGTTCCAAAACCAAGAACTGGTCAGTCTTCCAGGATCCTCACAAGGCATAAAGTACAGGCTTTGTACAGTCAGGGTGGAGAAAGGATGTTGTGAAAAAATTAGGGGAAAAGGGATTTTCCCAATCTAAGCAGTGTGTTCTGACCTGAAATCCAGGTTACAATTTAAAGCTTAAGTTTCGATTTGCCAGCATTCTAACTCTATTAAAAAAAAAATAAAGAAGATGTGAACATATTCCCATTTCTCTCCATGAAATCCCATGTTTTGTTATCAACAATTGCTATGCTTTTAATAGCAGTGTGATAGTTTCTAAAGATTTCTTTTAAATACTGGATTACTCTTTCTTGGTATTATTATGAAAACTTCAGATCTTAGTACTGAAAATGCCTTATAAAGTTGATTTTCCCATTCTGCAGGGCTGATTTTTTTAATGCTCAGCCCCATGTAAATGTGTTCAAATGATTCTTTTAAGGGTAAAATTACCTTGCTACAAAGTACATTACCGCAAACTACCTTGCTTCTTTTAGTTTAAAGTGTAAAATTTCCTTACTACAAACTACAGGGTCCCTTAACTCCAATGGTGTCTGTCTATATGGATAACTTCAATTTCTCACTGCAAAAAACCCAAATAAAATAAAATAAAAAATTAAAAAATGGTAGAAGCATAAATTGTATAGTTATAATTTAGTGGTGTTAGAAAGTATTTCATGTTGTTCATAAACTTATTTTAATATGCCTTTTAGTGCAGATTGAATATTCTCATAAAAATTACAGTGAATGTTTTGAGGGTACTCAAATGAGATAGGAGGAGAAGGAAATAAAGCTGAAAAATACCAAGCAGACTGATTTTTACTTACCACATTTACTTACATTTGGTTTAATGAAGCAAGAAACTGTTCATTCTACTCAGAAATTATCCAGAATATGGTAATATATGAAAGTGTAACTGTTCTGAAGAGAACAAGTCTGGGCCCAACTGTATTACCTATTTTCTGCATTGAAATCCCAATTTTTTTTTCCACTGAAAAGCTGCTTCGAACCCTTGACAGCATCTCAGCACTCTTCTTCCTATGCAAATGTTTGTCTCTTTACATTTGTAGGAATAACTACATTGTATTTTGGTTTTTTCACCTTATCAACTTCCAAACAATCCGACTTCATTTCCCTGAATTCAACACACTTAGCAGTAGCTTGCGTACATTCTGTGCGAGTCAGTTGCTGATATCCTCTTTGATTTCAAAGTCTAACATAGGCCTACTTATTTTCTGAAAACCCAAGTGAAAGGAACTATTCATCCAATTCAATAGTGATTTTGCTATCAGTCTACATACATTTGTCTCCTAATCTTTTTCCTTGTATGAGTGCCACCAATTGCTTTGTTATTAATACTACTGTTGAGAGAAATGTCATCTGATCTTTATAACTCCTGTAAATACAATATACCTGAAAACATTTAGTGGGTTCTTATGGTAAGCTCTGCATCCATTATTTAATGACACATTACTACTACTGATATCTCATAATGTGACTTAATTTTTAAATTTTCAGAGGAAAATGAAAGTATTTCATTCTGCCAAAATAATATCAGATATCCTGGAAGAAAAGATACTAACCCCCTGTACGTTTGGAAGAAAAAAACAAAGTCCTCAGTTATGCATCAGCAACATCTCTAACTCAGCACTCTCCAGTCTTTGGGACAATATTCCTTCTGCCTAAATAAATGTTAGCCATTTTCCTTCTTTCTACAGCATGATAAATTGTGCTGCTAGTATAACTGCATCACTGTTTTGTAATATTTGGGTCTCTGCTCTGAAATCTAACACAATGGTGAGCAACACAAATATATCTGCTTAAAAAAGAAATGAAAAGTAATGGCTACTACTGCCAATGCAAATAATAATATGAACTACTCAGAGTAGCACAGAAAGGGCTGCTGAAAACCTGAGTTCAAATTTAAAAGTGTTTGGAAGAAGCAAAATACAAATCTAAACTGCCTTAAGTTTCTAAAGGAAAGTTGAATTAGCTGCAACGTGCTTGCTGTTTAGAGTTGTATCACCAAATGTAATATATAGTGTTTTGACCTTTTGAGGCAGAAGCCCAATTGTCAAGAAAATGGGAAAATCTGTGCATCCCAGGACTTAACTCTGAATACTTGTGTGTAATCCATGCTGTTTATGTAATGCACAAGATATAAAAATATTTTAGGAATAGGTGACTAGCATTAATAGTAATTCTTCCTTGCAAGCTGCTGCCTCAAGCAGCTCTCACTGACTTCTTTGCTGCTGATCTACCCCAAGAAAACCTCAAGTTATTCTTAACTAACACAAAGAAATTGTCCAGAGACCCTGACTCAATCTGAAATCAATGGACACTAAATGAGCAATGTGAAAAATGAAATACAGGATTGTAATTAAATCTTGGCTAGAAAACTGTAGTGGGACAAGAGCTTTATTTAGCCATTTAAAAAGGAATTCAAAATATTTGCTCTAAATCATATTACAAATTAAAGAGATAACTCCAAATAAGTGTAATTGACTTTAGAATCCCACATTTCAGGGTATTTTACTTCCTAATAAAAGAGGAAACAAATACCAAAACCTTTATTATAGCAATGATTTCCAGGTGAAGAAGTAACACGTGGGTTTTTAAAATATAGTAAATACATATGTACTGAAAATGATAAGAATATTTTGCAAAAACAACTCTATAGTATTAACTAATGATAACACAGCAAAATGCCCATGGCAATTTTTCTTAATTTCTTTTTCATTAGGTAACACAATTTTATCACTGCTAACTAGCTCTACAGAGACACAGGAGTTTTGAGAAAGAGAGATCTTAATTTTTAGTATCTGTCTCTGAAGAACATGTAAAGAGTTGTTTTGCTTCACCTTGAAGCATTCTGGCAAATTCTGACACAGTACATTTTCAGAAATTTGCTTCAAACCTTTGTTGTTCATGGGTCTATTAGTGTAGGAAAAATAGGCTTTCTTATATTCACAGGGATTTATTTCTCCATTTTTTGAAGATAAAACAAGAGAGGAAAAGTGAAATGCAATTCAAGCACACCAAAGTGCAGTATTAACAGAAGACAGGTTACATTCACTGGCTTTGCACTTCTAAGCTTTTTGGAGCAGAATGCTCAGTGTTACAAAGAGTACCTAAACTCCCCAGTGTTTAAATTACATGCCTGCTGAGAACTACAGACAGGGTGGCAGCTTCCCTTAACCAGCTTGCTCAGCAGGGATTATACATTTAGGGACTATCTTCAGCACAGAAAGCCTTTATACATATAAGTCCTCTTGAAACAGCCAGCCTAGGATAAAAGTTCTGTTTATGAAATCCTTTGGTTTAAAAAAAAGTGCTTGGACTTTCTCCAAATTCTTTATAAAGCTGAGTTTGCACTGTGTATCTCAGTGAAGGCAAAGAAAAAATGGAAGTCATTTGAGGAGACCAAGATTAGACCCTATATTTGCAGGACTTCTGGCTTGTGTAAAACTCTGGCCAAGATTATTTTCCTGACCAGTTGAAAAGATTGTCACTTCACCTTGCACTTCCACTTTCTGTGAAATTAACACAAGGGGCTAGCTTGAAGTACTGTCTGAAATCAAGGGCTAAAGGATCTAGCTCTGGGGAAAAAGGGTTTCTCTTACCCTAAGAAAAGGTGAAGTCTTGCATAGGAAAACTCTTTTTCCTACTATATTTGTGTCTTCTGAAGTCCCCCATGAAAAAAGAAACCAGGCTTACTTTGTCTAAAAATAACTGAGCAATCGCTTGTAGCCATATATTTGAAAGCTTTATTTATATAATTCTTTTGAAACTCTTGGTAAGAAATTACAGATCAATATATCAATAAATAAAATACTATTACAGTAATATAGCTGAGAGTGTTTAGAATTTTCCAATGGAACATCTTTTTCACTGGACACTGCATAGCTCCTTAGGATCAAAAACTCATTAATCTTTTTGAATTCACTAGATAGTTTTGAGCCTGCTGTAGGCTTTTTGACTAAATCCAGTTCTAAAATAGCCAATATAGAGTAGATTCTATATTTATTCAAGTGTTCAAATATCTCTGTGTGATCTAATATGCTTCTGAGATATTTTCTACATCCTATTGATTCACACATCTCATAGTTTAAAAAAACCACATATTTTCTACTTTTCTGTAACAGATATTACCAAATAACTAATTTCTTGTTTTGAGTGAGCCCTAAATTGTAAGTACAGTTATATAGAGAATTCAATAAGCAGGACCATGAAAAACTGGACCAATATTTTAATTTTATTTTCTTTTGACACAATTTACCAAAAAACTATTCCAGTTTTAGTTTTATAATTTGATTTATTTGTGAAAAATTAACAATTTAATTAAATAATTATGTTGAAAATCTTCAAACATTAGAAAAGTTGAGACATTTCAAAAATTAACAATTAGTGTATAAAAAAATCCCCTTATTTTAAATGATTTTGGTTATGAAACAGTATTGCTTTTAAAGATTTTGTGGAAAGGGCAATAAATAACATGTTAATAAGACAAATATTTCATATTGCATCACAGAAAACATTCTTGAACCATGGGCACTGAAATTCACGTGGTCATTCTAATTAAATTTTGTAGGTCAAGATAAAATGATTCTCATTCCATTTTTCCATTGCCAGACCTAATTCTCCAGTGTTTATTGTTCCTTCCAATGTTTATTGTTCCACCCAGTACAATACAGGACTAAAACTATGTGATTGTGCTGACTGCCATGCAGTATGAAGATAATGAAATAGATTTAAATTAACTTTCTCAGATAGTAGTTATATTCTAAGTGGAACAGCACTACAAGGTGATTTGAACTCGATTTCATTTAAATAATTCATTTAAATAATAAGGAAGCCTCGAAGCAACAACACCACAAATAGAATATTGATATATTACTGTGCTTCTGGATTTTAAAAGCATTTGGGTTATTTCTGTGTTACTCTATACATATAGAATGTATATACAATAGAGTTCACCAATTGATTAATCACAAAGCCTAATGACTCTAATTCTGCTAGACTTGCTTAGATTTAGAAGGAACTGGCAATAACCACCAATTCAAAGCAAACATTAACATGTGAATGCAGAAAGACTTAGGTTTACTTGGTTTAAGGTATCATCATTGCTCATTTATAATTGTGGTGTTTACTCTAAGACCAGAAGCATCATACTAACTGTAATAAAACTAAATGTAATCTACAATGTTTAGAGGTATATCAGGAGGCATCCCTGCCATTCAGCAAGACCTGGACAGGCTGGAGGGTTTGATGGAGAGGAAACTAAGGAAGTTCAAGAAAAGCAAGTGCAGGATCTTGCACTTGGAAAAGAATAACCCCAGGTACCTGTACAAGTTAGGGGCTGAGCTGATAGAAGTAATCTCTGCAGAGAAGGATCTGAGGGTTCTGGTGGACAGAAAGAAGGCCAGTGGTATCCAGAGGTGCATTAGGAAGAGCACTGTCAGTAGACTGAGGGAGGTGATCCTGCCCCTGTAGGCAGCCCTAGTAAATCTGCACCTGTAGAGTTGTGTCCACTTCTGAGCTTCTCAGTTCAAGAGACTCACAGAACTCCTGGATTAGGTCCAGTGGAGGGCTATAAAATGATTAGGGGACCAGATCATCTCTCTTACAAAGACTGGCTGAGGGAACTGGGACTGTTCAGCCTCAAAAAGGGATGTCTGAGAGACGATCCTGTCAATGCACACAAATATCCAAAGGGCAGGCGTAAAGAGGGTGGAAACAGACCCTTTTCAGGGATGCCCAGCTACAGAATAAGGAAATGGACACAAAGAGTAGCTTGGGAAGTTTCATCTAAATATAAGGGGGACAGTCTTTATGTTGAAAGTGTCAGAGCACTAAAACAGGCTTCCCAGAGCGGTTGTGGAGTCTTCTTCTCTGGAGATGTTCAATCCCACCTGGACACAATCCTGTACAAGCTGCACTAGATGAACCTGCTTTAGCGTGACCTCCAGAGGTGCCTTCCAACCCTAACCATTCTTTGGTTCTAAAACTCTAAAAAGTGCATACTTCTAAGAAAAGAAACAGGGATGAGAATCTGACAGGCCATAATCCGCCAGACAGAATTTTCTAGTTCCTTTCTATCCTGCACTGTCTTCAGTTGTTTTGTTTGTTTTTTTTTTTTCTCAGTATGCATCTCTTTCTCCCACAATAAATACTTGAAATGATGCTTAACTACATGAATAAAGGAGAGTTTAATCTAACTAAATTGCAAATGATTTACAAAATCACATTTTCCCATATTCTTTACAGTGGAAGAGAATTGCTGCTTTAACATTTAAGAACATGGCATTTAGGAGTGTATTAAAACCAACTACAAGCCTGTTTCAGCTAGATAAAAGGGAATAATTAGCATGACCATACACTGATATATTTTAACTCTCTCGGGGAATTAGAGATGCTTTTATCTTTTTCAGTTCTTCTTTTTAGCAATAGAAAAAAAAAGGAGAAAAATACGATCAAGAAAGTAAGTAAAATTCTTATTTGATGATGTCGTTGGGTAGCAAGCAGCAAGTTAAAGACCCTCACTAGACAAATGGCAGGGTTCTGTGTTTTCTTTGTTGCTGTTTTTGGGGAGTTTTTTCGTTGTTTTGTGTTTGTTTGGGGGTTTTGTTGTGTTTGTTTTGTTTTGTTTTTATTTTATTTACACACTTATAAAATTAAGGATTTAGTTGAATAGTATGTGGGTTCCTTACTGGAAACCATATGTGAAAAAAAGACAAAGCTAAGGCACCATAATTTTTTGATTTTCTGATTTTCAATTTTGTTGTAATCATTGTTTTCAAGGCATTGTTTTATATGAATAGTAAATACCTTGTTAGTTCTCTTGATTTATTACAAAGATAACAGTTTTAATTAAATCCTGTGACAGAAATCTCTTTTCTAGAAAAGGCAAATGCTATTCTAATCCATTCCTTAATGAGGACGGTACTTTATTTAGACAAGGTAGATTTATTGATTTTTCTAACTGGAAATCTAAAAACAAGCATAGTTTCACTTAGTTGGTTAATATTATACCCATGAAACTGACAGGTAACTAACAGTAGGAACCACATTCATCTATTTTGCTGAATCTTTAATATTATTGTACCCTTGTTCGTGGCTTGTTTGGGTAAACATTTTGAAGCCTCCAGGTATTACTTCATGGCTAGTATGCTACAGTAAAAGAATATAGATGCAAGTACAGCAAATTAATACATGTATGCAACAAGAAGGGAGAAAGGCAATGTCTCATGTATATTATTATCAAAACCAGTGTCATTAAGCTAAGACTGTTTTATCTTTAATTGTACTTTAGGCTTTCCAAAATATTACAATTCTGTTTACTTTCACTTATTCATGATTGTAATCACTATTCTGTCCACTTACTGATACATTTCTAAAATAATTTCTGTCAGAAAAAAAGTCTAGAAAACAGATAATTTGTGAATAGAGTATAATTTTCTACTTTTATTACCAGTAATTCTTTATGGTGAAAACTTATTAAAACTATTTAGCTGTACGGTATTCTATATTTTAGGATTAGGTCTATTCTGTGTGAGTCATTTAACATACTGAAACCAAAACTCACTTCTGCAAAGGGGGAAAAAATTACAGTGGTGAGTTTAGTTAATTTAGCATAGTTTATAATGGCTTCAAGTTCCTTTGAAAAAATGGTGATCTATAAATGAAAATATTAACTTTTTAATTCCTTACCATTTAATGAAATACATGACTTCTGTATTCAGCAAATATTGACAGTCATACATGTAAAACCAAAACAAATAGATAAGCAAATAATTAAAACCATGGCCAAGACTAATATGATTGCAAACAGTATTTTCACGTACTATAATACCCCATCATCTTTAGAAGTTCATGGTTGATTTAGCTTATTCAAATCAGTTTTAAATAACTAGAAACTCACAAAAGCTCAGTTGGTTAAAGTATGGTGCTCATAACACATGCTGTAAATAACAAATGGCCCCCTACCTTCTCCTTTGTTTAGCTTTTATATCTGAGCATATGCTGTATGGTATGGGAATCTCCTCTTGGTCAGTTTGGGTCAAGTATTATGGTTATGTCACTCCCCAAGATTTTGCCCACCCCCAGCCTCCTGCTGCGGGGTGGAAAGTTGAAGAGACAGCCCTGATGCTGTGCCAGCGCTGCTCAGAAGTAGCCAAAACACTGGGGTGTTACCATATCCTTCTAGCTGACAATACACAGCACTGTGGGAGCTGATAGGGGGAAAACAAGCTCCTTCTTGGCCAGTCTAATACTCAAATGTACTTTATTAGCAAATCTTCTTAAATCACTGTCACATTTAACACAGATTTTTTTTAACACACTGGTTTATAGCAGCACAGTACAATGTTGCTCCTCTCTTATGAGTGAAGTGCATTACTGCATTTGCAACACCCCCCCTGTATATATGTAATAAAGTGTGTATGAATAGCTATAGGCTTGTGTTTTCTTTATCATTCTTTAGAGAGCTCTTCTAAAACTGGATGGCTTATTCCTCAAATGAAATATTCTTAGCCTTTTTTTAGGTGTATTTCTTTCCAGGCACTCCATTTCTCAGTTACCCTAATAGCACTTAACATGTCTGTTCCAGGTTGAGTTCATCTTTTTTGATTACAGTAATGACAAGTCTACACAGCCTTCCACATAAGGTTTAGCTGACAATTTTGCACAACATCACTTGTGTTTTCCTAGCTGTACTTTGCCTCAAACATCTCAGAAGTATATTGACCTTTTTCTCAGGTATATCACATTTATAACTCATAATCATTCTCTGATAGGTTAACACGCCCATTTCTTTCTTCCCTTCTGCTTTCCAACTAAAGAGACTTCAGCTTATAACAGAATTTTTTATGTCAGCCTATAACTTGATGCATTAAATCACTCCATTTTTATCTTTCCAGTATTTTTTACCATTCATTTTTTCTGTAATGTTACAACACTCTCCTGCAGCTCAGGATCATAAGTCTTAATCTTTCCCCATCCTTAAAAAAGCCTCAAATTAATAGAAAGAAGATGCATGTTCACATATTATTATTAGATTTATTTTTTGGTCCAAAGGAGTTAGATTTGAGGTTTTCAGTAAGATGAAGGTAGCTGCAAATGGAAGTGCATAGTGAAAGGTTGACCCACAGTTTGAATAAATTGAAATGTCCAGATTGAATAAAAGGAGAAACTTTCACTCTGTGGAATGTAAGAACACTGAAGCATGTTGTCCAGAGAATTTGTGCAACATCTGTCCTTGGGGAATTTCTAGAGTTATCTGGGTAAAAATCTGAGAAATCAGATCTGACCTCATAGGTGGCCCTTCTTTTAGCTGGAAGTCACGCTGAGGTCTCTCCAGCCTGAATCATCTTTTGATCCTATGCTTTTTATCATAAAAATGTGTCTTTTATTTTATTTCTTATTTCAATCCTGATCTACTGGGTCTCTTTGGATTCTTTAAGTATAAATGTTACAAAAACACAGTATGAAGTAAATAATCCTTTAGTAATCCATGTTCAGTCTGTTCCAATCTTCTTCAGAAACATCCTAAGAAAAAGGTTTTATACTTCAAGCAGATGTGCAAAGAAGCAAAAATGAGGGGAACAAAATGTCTCAGTGAATATGTCTGAGACAATTCTCACCATGCTAGGTGCCTACAGGTAGAATGATCTTGAATTCATAAAATATTTGGTATGGATTTATATTTAAGTTAGAGGGTGATTAGATGGACAAGTCCCGAATAAAACTTTTTAAGAAAACTTTCAGCTGGAAAAAAAACTTGCTTTAGTCATTCCCAGAGATTAAACCTATTTGTTCAATAACTATTGTTTAATAGTTTTATAATTTGCAGGCTATTTATTCAAATCTAGTGTGCTACCTGGTACTAAATAAGTATCTTCATATCACATATTCTTTTGCTGCATACCCACTTGCTCTTCGTTGTTTACTATATTACATGGTAAGGTGCACTCATGGATTATGTTAACAAAAAGACACATTAAGAAACATTATTTTTAAATGTAATTCATGATATTTTTTCCTCAAAATTAAAAAATTTCAAACAGCTCAAGGCTGAGGTAGCTCGATGAAAATGTTGTGAACTTCTCCATTCTTGGCTTCAAAAACTTATGGCAGGGAAATACGTTTTTTGTAAGTGTAGTATCATGGTTTAATTTCTTTTAGTTCCATATTAATTTTGTATATACTAGAATATACTTTTTCACTACTTAAAATTATTTCCTACTCTGTGATTACAAACATATATGATTTGTTCCTACTTAAAAGAGAGACAGAAAAGAGTTGACTTCCTATGAATTCTTTCTGCTCTAATCAGCTAATTTTTAATTCATTTGGTATAATTTATCAGGGGTAAGCTCAAAATTTAAATTAATACAAAAAAACCTTTTTTATAAATGTTTTGGCACAAGGGCGCAGATGAACACCTTGTGCTTAAAAAAAAAAAAATCAGTCATTTTTAGTACCTCGATTTTACATCCTGAGTACCAAACACCTTCCACAGTTCACACAGCATACCAAATGCATGTTCCCCAGAGGAAAATAAATAAGAAAAATAATCCAGGCTCTCTGCTGTAAACATGAACCAAACTTCTCTTGAAGGACTTTCTATTCATACATTCACTTCACTGCATCTGGTGTGCCTGGCAATGAAGTACCATGAAAATCACATTAGGAAAATTCGGGTATTTTATTAGTAATATACTAGGTAGATGAGAAGCCTGAAACTGTTTTGTTCCACAATGATCACAAAAAATCAACCAAACTCAATCACTATTGATTTCCATGAAGTTAGAGACAATCCAAACATCACAGTGATCTAAGGCTCTTATGGTTTACAGGGGAAGAAACACATAAGAACAACAGTAACAAGACATAAACATAGAAAGGGAGTTCACATTCCCAGCTGTGATCAGCATTTCTAATTTAGTGAGATTACATGGGTTTAGATTGAGGTTGACAGATTTTTTGAGAACTAAACTTTCCAATGGTCTGAGAATCTGTGCAAAATATTTAATGCAGACCTTACTGAGAAATTTAGCTAAATGTTATTTTGTTGGATAATCAATCACTCTCCAAAGCTGAGAAGGAATTTTTATGTTTCCTTTCTTTCTTTCCCAACATATACTTCTAATGTATTTTCTGTATATAACTGTATAATAATTCTTGTTTTACTAGCATGTGTTGCAAAACACAAAGCAATGATGCATGCATGTTTACGGCCAGCAATTTCGGCTTTATGTAGGTTTTGTAATAATGCTTACATTTGGAGTTGGTGATTTTTGGCTTAAAAATTTGATGGAGTCAGAGCACTAAACTGAAGGATAATTAGGAGTCCAAATGGAGCCCCAAAGCACTAATATATCAGTTCCTCCTACATCACCATATACATGTTATTTCCCAGCTTTTTCATCCATCTACGTCTTTTCACTCTTGAATTTCCTTTCAAAGAAAGCACCTCAGCCCATCAGACCAAGCTGCCACCCAACTGCAATTACATAGGCACAGTGCCACATCTCACTCTGATTGACACCATTTTTAGCATAAGGATTTCAATATCAAAATTAATTATTTATTAATTATTTATTAATTATTTATTAATTCCACCCTGGCTCTCTTTTATATACATTATATATATGTTTTCTAACAGAAAGGAATATAAAAGACTGTTAAAAAGCCTACCTGTCTATATATCTTACTATCTTTACCTAAATTAAGTTTAAAAAACACCTTTTTTTTTCTTTTGGTGATGAACTAAAAATTTACTTTTTGGACAGTAAAATGGATTATAAACATAACTGAGAGGGAAAAGTAATTATGTAGAGGATTCCAGATTGGCACAAGAAATGCAACATATCCAGGAGACTGTGCCAGTGGGCAATGAATGTGTTGGTGCCAATGAATCTTGCAATGTTGTCATTAAGCCTACTTGTTATTGTTTATCTTCTTGTTGATCATCATCCAATTCATAGCGAAGCATAACATCACACTCCCAAGTTGATTTCTCAGTGCATGAATATTCAGTGTTGGGTTTGCGGAGTGCCTTTCTGCTTACGGCTGGATGCAGGTTGAAAGGTTGTCTGGGGTGCGAAGCTTGAAGTAATTGCCAAAATATGTGACCACCACCAGTTTAGTTCTCCTTTTTAAGATTTCTTTAGTTTTCTCATTTTCTTGCCCTCAGTGGTCTCTTTATAGGTTGTTTTTTTCTTTCTGTTTATTTATAATGAAGCTTTGGCTTAAGTCAATAGACAGAAGTGTGCTGGTGACTCATTGAAAGGAGATTACCTTTACAACACACTTTGTTTTTTCAGTGAGTTAATATTGCTCCTTTGCATCTATATGCATGTTTAAATTTGTCTTATGGTTCAGGGGAAAAAAAATCCAGTGTACTCAGGAAGACTCATTTCTGTAAATAAACAGTGGACTCAACAATTTTTAGAGAAGGGTAGTGAATGAGCCTTGAAAATACATTGCCTGAAAAACCAAAACCTCCTTTAGTATTCAGCCTTCAGAAATGGAAGTTATGTTTGTGAATCCCTATAGAAAAAACTGAAAGAAAAAAAAAGGAGGTCCTTTTAATCATGTCCTGGTATAATTGCTGTGTTAGTCTCAAAGCTAGAGTCACTCTAGAAATGAAATAACAATGCATACACACACACACACATGCATATAAATATATTCTGAAGAAACCTGCTATCACCTCTCTTTCACAAATCCCTCTTGCATTGTAGGTCAGAAAAAGCCCAGAGGAAGTCTTGCTACTCCACAGATGCTCAATTTCTATTTTTAAATAAAAAGATTGACTGGGGTATTTCATCCATACTTATAACAGGAAAAATCTGTGGTTTATTATGGATATTAGAGAGGTTTCAGCAGAGCTCCAGAAAATAAAGATCATTAGAAGAACTACTCTGCATAACAGTAGTGTTGGATTATCTCTTCTTAGGGATTGCAAAGAACAAATCAATGATTTTTTGCCCCCAGTAAATCAGTGTCAGGGAGAGGAAAATTAGAGAAAGTGTAAATGAACACACATATGAAAATCCCATGGTGCAGAGGTAGCTCAGTGACAGGAGTAGCAGTAGCATGATTCTAGAAAAATGGGAGAATTTTTTGGAGCAAGACATAAAGAAGGAATAATGAAGACAGATGGGAAGTGTCATGGGAAACTGATGCTTGATCTAAATATTACAGGAGGGTTTTTTTGTAAATCATGGTTGTATTTGGCAAATTTCTCACAATAATTAATATTTCATTGTACTCTCAGGATTTTTTAATAGATTTTTTCTTTACTCTCAAGTTTCTGAGGTTTTGAAATATATTACAATTTAATTTTCTCATCCTTTAAACACTAATAGGCACCTGATATTTTTCTAACTCTAGAGATTGAGATCTAAATTTATTTCATCAGAAGCTCAAAAATTTAAACATTTTTGGAAGAAATTTATAGAACTTTATTGGGGTCTTCTGATTAATTTCTTTTGCATTTGTAGTTAAAATTCAGTAATCGCCACTCTCAACTAATTAAAAATATTAATTAGTTATCTTGCTTAGCTACATATTTTAAATATAAATTATGAGCTATACATGACTTTGACATAGTACTGTAGCCTGAAGTCTCAGAACTGCCTCACAAAGCTTTTGCTTAGCCAATATTCCATTATTCACACACAAACAATTTGCATGCGTGTTGATCCTTGCATGGACCTTTTGCTCTAATAATGAATTATATGCATTTTATTACCAATTGTGATTTGATCTTACAGCCATGATATTAAGACCTACTAGTTTTAATACAAAAAGGATAGGCATTCTCTAACTAACTTCTTGCCATGTTTAGGAACTTAAGAACAAATGTCCAAGAAAATAAAGAAAACTGTGTTGTTTGGGGCTTGGTGGCGGGGCTGGGGGGGGTGGGGAGGTGTGTGCTCTTTTTGAGAAAAATGTTGAGTAGCAATCTTCTGGAATTTAGGCAGAAAAGGCAAGTGTATGGACATTAAAAGCAAGGACTACAGAGATTCTGTTCACCATGAGACGGAGAAAATTTGCACAGCCAAAGCTTGATTAGAGTTCAAGCTGAACAGCACAATGAAGGACAAGAAAAAGAGATTTTTAAAAATGTTAACAGCAAAAATAGGATCAGAGATTACATTGGCCTGTTACTCGATGAAGTGGGTCATCTCACAGATTAAGGCATAGACAAAGCAGAGATGTTTAATGCCTTCTTTGCCTTTATCACTGATTATGGGCCTGGAACCTCAGAGGGTGCTGGAAGTCCATGACCGGTAGACAATAAACTCCCAGCTGACTCCAAAATTTTTTGAGACTTTATGCTGCAACTGGATGTACATGAGTCTGTGGGGCATGATGACATTCATCACAGGGTTCCAAAAGAGCTGGTTGATGTCACTAAGGGCCTCCTCCTCACTATTATTTTTCAATGGTCTCTCTCTCTCCAGGAGTCTGGAGATGTCCCAGTTGAATGGAAGCTGTCAAATGTTATCCCAATTTTCAAAGGGTAAGAAGGAAAACCTTGGGATTAGAGGTCAGTCAGTTTCACTTCAGGGCCTGGTAAAATTATGAAGAAGGTTATGCTGGGAGACAGAGAAACACTCCTGAGAGACAATCCATTGGTCACAGTCAGCACCAAATTCAGCTTAGTTTCCTCCTATGACAAGGTCACTTTTCTAGCTGACCGAGGGAAGTCAGTAAATGTTTGTTTCTTGTTTTGGAGTTTTTTGTTGTTTGTGTTTGTTTGTCTGTCTGTTTGTTTTAAATTTTATTTCAGCAAAGATTTTGATACTGTCTCTCACAGTATTCTTCTGGACAAAATGTCCAGCATAAAGCTAAACAAGTCCATAATATGCTGTATGAACAATTGGTTTCTGGTTTGGACTCAAAGATTTACAGTAAATGGCATTATATCAATCTAGAAACCAATCACCAGTGGGGTTCCCCAAGTCTCAATTTTAGGGCCAGTGTTCTCTAATGTTCTTATAAATGATATACATGCAATAGTCAAAGGTATATCAAGTAACTTTGATGATGAAGTAAGTTTGATGATTGATACTAAGTTCAGGGGAGCTGTGGACTCCCTTGAAGTGTAGAGAGGCTTTACAGTGAGACATGAATAGACTGGAGAGCCAGTGTCCCCAGGGTGTCTTCTGGCCAATTGTAAACAGATGTAGAGAAAGCAGAACAACTAAATTTCTTTCTCGTTTTAATGTAAAATAGGGAATTTATGATGAACAAGGTTCATCTCTGTGTTTAGGTGGAAGTCAGGAAAAAGAATAAAGAAAACAATGTTTTGGAGATTTAATTCGCTCACAAAGCCTGCAAAGTTCCTATAATCAATATATATATTGATTATATATAGGAAGAGTTTAGGAAGAGTTTTTTAAAACCAAAAGCTTTATTTCTTTTCCTTTTCTCGAGGTTATAACATTTACTCATTGTAGATCTCATTATCCCTACAGCAGTAGTTATAACTTGGTTCAGTGAGGATCATTTCAAATTAGGGAGACAATGAGTGCCACTGTTCCTCTCATATATGCAGTAGGAAAAGACTGGAATTCTCAAAAGAAAATAAAAAGTTTACTCTAAGTTTTAATTAGAGAGACCTTTGAGGTCCAAATGGTTCAAAGAAAATGCATCAAATCCAGTTGAACTTTTAAAGTGATATTCCTTTTGGAGAATTAATCATCAGTGAATTACCATCCTTTTACACTGACTGAAGAACAATAATATTTGGATCAATGTATCATAGTGTCTGTCATTATACTCAAAGAATAGGGAAAAGGAGAGCTTATAAAAGAGAATGAAAAAATGTCTTTACCAATTTCCTGGAGTTTCTCTCCCTCTTTCCCTCCCTGCAGTGCATAAGGGAACAAAAAAGGATTCTTCAAATCAAAGTCACCATTTTTTGAGCAGTATACTGAGTTTAGATACTCCTCGAGGGTATACATTTGTATATACATTTGTAGCATATTACATCATAACATATATTTAAATGTGGTATTTTATTGTACTAGACAAAGAAGACACGCCTGTTGTAATAAATTTGATACATTTAGTTCTTCTGCTGTGCATTGAAACTTGGTAACAAAGTAACACACTACACTGCTTCTCCCTTCCCTCTTATAAGTTCTCCTGTGTCTCCCAGCAGTTTATCTGGCATTTATTATCTCAATCATTCTGCATGGCATGTTCTGAGCTACTTCAATCAGCAGTTTAATAGACATATTGACGACCTAACATAAATAAGGGGAGCAGGTATTATTGTAAGCTGTCATAATGTTCTCTTTGGATCCCATCTGACACATAAGCCACAACTAGGTTGCATATATATGTTCAATTTACTAGGCCTAAACTGGAGGCTAAAGAGTCTATAGGCATATCAAAATTAATTTATGGTTTGTTTTAAGAAAGACAGAATATTTATTCAGCAGCTAGAATTAAGTTTCTCATTTATAATTAAAACACATCACTAGCAAGTCTGCTCAAAATTTCAAAGGGCAGCAATAGAATTTTATGAACTACACTTCCTGATAAGTAGCATATTTTATATGGATTTGTTTCACTGTATTGCAGAGGGTTTTAATTTATAAGTAGATTCATCTTCTTGCTCAACAGCAAGTTGTTGCTATTCCTGCATACCTAAGGTATCCTAAGTTTGCTGTTTTACAGACATCTTTTTTTTTTTACCTGGAATTTTTGACCATGCTAATCTGACTTGGATTTTAATGGATGAAGAAGTGTTACATTCTTCCTGAAACGCAAAAGGTAAATATGTCTTTGTGCTTTTAAGAGTACTTTGAGACAAGCTAATTCTTCAGATTATGCAGCAAGGCCAAAGTGGCTTTGTAGAGTTTCCAATTCCAATTCCAAACAATGTAGAGTTTCCAAGTGTAATACTCAGGGGTGCAACACTCCCCATCCAATTTGCTGATGGAAATTTCAGGCATGTAGAAGAAGGAGGATTTAGTCAGATCCTTTTTATTTCACGGTCTACAAGGCACTTCCTTCTCTCAGCATCCAGAGTTATGTGTCAGAGGAATGTAGTCAGTATTGCCAGGAAATCTAGCAAAGTCTTTTAAGGGCTCGGGTAACAGCTATTCAACTGCATGTTCATAATTCCTATTACTGTGAATTCTTTTAGCTTAGAGTCGGATACATTTAAAAGCTGATTCTACTGTTCCATCACTGCTGCTTGTGATTTTCCCAATTGCTATAACTTGCAACATAGGGCCAACCACAAAGTCCTTCCTGACTACAGATTTGTTACAACACATTGTATTTATGTTTATCCCAAAGGGTGCCAAAATGCATTATATATCAGGCACACAGATGTCATTTCATCTACCAGTGAATCAGACACCACTGGGATGGAATACAGCAGATGTTTGACGGCATACAGCAGTATAGCACAATACTTTTAAGCAAGAAAGTGAAAAATTACTTACCAAAATGACAGTACAGAAGGAATTTAGGAAGACAGAATGTAATTAAGCTAACTATAGTTTATAGAATAAATTAATGGTGATGCATTATTCTTGCAGAACAATGTTGTGAGATCTTTATCAGAAAAGAGTGATAAGACTTCAGTTTTAGATCTTACTTGCAAAACCAAACTTTAAGCAACACAATGGTCTTTAATACAATACTAGAGATAGATAACTTCCAGTATTTAAAAGGTATAATAATACAAAATCGTTAACTAAAAGTATAAAATTAAATATCTAAAAAAATGATACTAAAGCAATGATAGAGAGACAATTTAGAGACACTAAACAGTGGTATCAGAACAACTCTGGAAAAATTATTTTAGTCTCAGAGAAGTTCTTGTAGATGTGTATGAGATGTGTATGAGATGTTGTCACAGACCCTGAAAAGACTTCATTCAGTTGAAATACTAAATAATGAATAAATTTTGATTCCTACACAATATTTTCTCTCTGTCTTAAGACTGTAGCATATGTTGCACCCTATCATGACTCGGTTTGGTTGATAGTTTTTACAAAATGTTCACTTAAGCCATGTCACAAACTAATAAAAATGCTGCTTTTCTTGCCCAGTAGCTTTAAAATAAAGGAAATCTCATGGCAACAAATTACTGGCTTTTAAAACTTTCGTATAGTGTTACTTTAGCTTTCTTAAGCCTTAAATGCTGTAACACCGCCAAGCAGAGTGAGAGAAAATGGTGAATGTTTTTAAAAAATCTCTACATGGCAGCTTATAAAAAGACTATTATGAGTAAATCTTCACAGAGTGTCAAGTTTTCTATATGAATACATATTTTTCATTTTCCAAAAATCTTGGCTACAAAACTCACTGCAAAGTAATTTCCTGTCGTTTGTTTTTGTTGTTTGTTTGTTTGCTGTGCTGTTTAAAAAATCTAGATATAAAAACTAAAATTTTAAGTATTTTAATAAATACTGGTGTTACTGAAATAAATGTAGGAACCATTAATTATGAAAGTTAAGCATATTATAATATCTAATGAACACCAGTAACAATTCAGAGAGAGAAGAAGTTTTATTTGAATTCCAGTGATCCTGACTATGATGTAAAGACAAAGCAGCAAACTAACAGCTAAGAAAAAATATGGATATTATCACCAAAAGTCAGTTGTTTAAATTTGAGGTCACTGCATTAGAAATTTAAAGAATGAGAAGTCCTTGTTTACAGAATAGTCATGCATGCAATAAAACATAAAAACTTGAGTCTGAAGCCTTGCTAGAACAAGTGTGACAATTGTATAATTTTAACAATTCTGTTGTGATACGTTCTTAAGAAAGAACTTTACTTGTCCTGAAACTACAGCTCATCCTGAGATTTGTCCATATTCAACAGTCAAATCACTAACAATACACACATATGATTTCACTTCTTACTGAATTACTTTCATTTAATGGTTTGAGGAATCAGGACTTGTTAATGTTGTTTAAAGTCCCTCATTAAGTTTTTTAACAGTCATGCCCAGAATGTCATCACAATATACAGTAATATTGTTTTGTAATCCTGAATATCTAAATAAATTCCTGAGTGTTTCAATATTCAAAATTTAGGAATAATAAAAATAGACACTCTTATATTGATGTTTTGTGGACTTTGTTTTGGGTTTTTGGTTGTTGGGTTATTTGTGTTTTTCTTTGCATTTAACAAGAAAAGGTACCATATAAAGTGCAAAAAACCTTTATTCAGTTTGATTAAATTGCAGACTTTTGCATAGCACTTTAAAAGTGCCATTCATTTTTCTTGACCTTGAGGAGTCTTTCACTAAGTATTCTTATTTATTACGATTCCTGTGGATAGGAAATAGACACCTAATGTATGCAGTTGATGTATATTCATTCCTAATGTAAAAAAAATTAATTAGTTCTCTGATTGCAGAGATTTTCTAAAGAATTTGAAATAGACTGCATTCTAAACATATTTTGTATTTTCAAAGAACACAGCTTTGTCAGAAGCGAAATATCAGACAATATAAATATTGAATATCTATATGGAATTCCTTTCCTTTCTCTGTTGTTGCATCCTATTTTATTTAAAATATTATTAACGTCAGTATTTGTTTTTCCAACTGACTGACAGTTAGAAACAGAAATGCACTTTCTTAGTCTCAACACAAAGAAAGCCATTATTTGCAATACAACAAATCTATGGTAATTTCAGGATTATTATTAATAATATAATTATCTGTACTTAGCATGTTTCATTCTAAGTCATTGCAGTTTAAAATTATTAATCCTGTGAACTATCCTAGAAAAGAGAATGAAATGTGGCCTCTAACTCTTAGGCAGATTCTTCACTTCCTCTTAAACAGTGGAGCAGAATAGTTGTAGAGTCAAATAAACTAACACTCTGGTCAATATGATAATTTTAGGTAGCAGAATTTTGGGTGTTTGTATGATTAAAGAAGTTGAAACTTCAATAGATAATGCAAATGAGGAGGCCCTGTCAAACAGTCTAGTATAATGCAACCCCACAATTCTCATTGAAGCTGCTATAACTGGAAAATATGTAAAAGCATCCCAGGAGATCTTGTAAGGAGTCAGCCAGGAAGCCAATTGGATACCCAGATGCTACACTGGAAACACAAATTTGAGAGCTTTCCATCTGGGATCTTGCATCTGCCAAATTTGTCACATAAGTGGTCACAGCAGTTAGGTTCTGTGCTCCAGATGAGAGGAAAAGGCACCAAAGGGAGCTGTTTACTACCCTGCAATCAACAAGAAAATGCTGCGCCAACTGAAAGTGTAATCATATCTACAGCAATGTGCTAATGAGCTCTGAAAATGTTTAGTAGAATAAGAGAAGCCTCTGGAATATAGAGAAATCTGGCACACTGTACACAGACCTCAAATTATATAGTAACATTTATGATTAAAAATCTTCATCAGCCCTAAGTTGTCTATAAAAAACAATTAAATCAAGCCAATAATAGAACTAGGCTGGCTTTCTTGGTTTGATTACATGTCTGTGATTCTTTATTCCTGGGTAGCTCAACCATTTGTGAAAGCATTCACTCTTCAAACTCTTGCCCCAGAGAGGCTAAATATAAGTGGATTTTTATAGCTAAATATTAGAAGGTGGGCTGGTCAGTGCAAAGAACAAACAAGCAAACAAAAAACCAAACACTGACTAATTAAAGAACAAAACAAACAAGCAAACTACCAACTAAAAACACCCCATAACCCCCCCCCCAAAAAAAAATCACACACACAACCCCCCCCAAATCCAAAACAAAACAGCAGCACTAAACAAATTAAAACCCCAAAACAATAAAAACCCACAGAAACAAATAAACAAAAATCCATGAAGCTACCAAAACAAAAAGAGACTATTACGACCAAATGTGATAGACAATCTAATCATCATTTCTAAACATCATAATTAGAAAATACAAACTATATATATATATGTATGTATCTATGTATATATGTTTCATAGAGTGTACCCATTTGACAAAGGTGGTCAGTAAAATGCTTTCCATGAGCAAGTGAATCAGTTGAACCTGTTTTACAAATTTACGGGGTACTAAAAACAACCTGAAAAGCTTTTTCCTGAACTGACCCTAAAAAAACCTGAGGCACACTCTGATACAGCTAATTCATGGTAATAAGGGAGCCATATGAACTCCAGTTGTTATTTTTTTCATAATATACAGCTTTGGGAAGATAGAAAATTGGGGGAGCTGCGGAATGACAAATCATCCCTCTCCTTCTGGCTGTTTGCTCCAGTAGTTTATTAATTTATATAACAAACGTGGGAAATATCAATATATCATCAATATTAATGTAGTACCACTATGTGTGTAAAATATTTATCTGGGACAGCTGGTAACAACATGCTCTGTCGCTGTCCTTTATGTCAGTCTTCTGAGCCTGAGATGATTTTTGTACTTGCCTTCTTTCTCCTCTAACAACATAGTCTGCCTAAGCACTGCTTACAGGTCTTGCACAGATAATGTGTATGTACAAAATAAAATCCCTTCAAAAGTGAAAAGGTTAAACATGAAAGTGGTACTACAAGCATAATTGCACAACTGACTTCTGAATGTGGAGAACAATGAAGACTCTTGCGTTCCCTCAGACCAGAGACTGAAACCATACTTAGGCTGGTTTTACAGACCAGATGTCGGTGAAGGGTAATACTAGCCACCCTGTTTCTTTTGACAGTTTACCCAGAGACTTCCTTATTTTCCCTCAAACAAATGAAATAAATGAGGCTGCACTACAATATCTTATAATGTTAGTTATTGCTTGAAATTTCAGCTAATGAAGCGAGACAATAATACAAGGCAAGCTCCTTATTACTACACAGTGACTTACCTGTGGAACTACAATATTTAGTTTGTACAAGGATTTTCTTTAGAGTAATATCAAATAATTGCTAAAGAGGATGCTAAGAAATAAAACCAAAAAAATCCAAGCATCTTCTGATTATGTAATAGCTGATCCGTGACAAAAGTTATGACTGAGATGACTGTACACCTTCATCTTGAATGCTCTTTAATGCCCATTTCCTTTACATAGGACTTGTTTGCTGTATTCCATGAGTAAACTGGACAGATTCTGATAAAGTTCAGAGCAGTTAATTTTTTTAGGAAGATAGCACAATTCCACACTCCTTTGTTGAAAAGAAGTAGGAATTTTCCTCTATCTCTGACACCCCAGAAGGTATTACTGCTTTGACCTCCTCTTCTTCCTTTATCATCTTTCAAAGCATGAGGAGCTATACATTAAAATGATGCACAGAAATAAGGTTTTTACTGGTTATTGTGTTGTGCGAAGCAATAATATGCAGTATTCATTTGCCAATTGTTTACAGATTTTTCAAACACCGCTAGATTATAATAGTTCCATTACCTTAGCAAAATTCTTCAAAAGAGCCATAGACAACTATTTAGCAGAAGATGAGTAAACCCTCAGTCAGAAATGTTTTAAATGTAATTGTAAAGAGGTGCACAGTAGTAGATATCATGTTTTTAAGAAAACTCACAGGCAGTAAAGGACAAAATATAGATTTTAAACATATAGTATAAATTGAAACAGTACGTAAATAATATGTGTCATAAACATCAAAATCTTGAAGAAAATGCATCTTGTAATAGTGTAACAGGAAGAACGGTTTTAAAAGGAATAAAGTGAACACATTCTTAAGAAAACACCCAAAAAGCTAGAAAAGATTATGATAATTATAGAAAAACGGTAATAAAACTAAAATGACAGTGCTCCTGAGACTCTGCATCACCCTACCTAAGAAGCTGGGCAAGGACCATTGTCTTGGATGTCACAGAAATAAAAAGAAAAAACATGAGGAAATATACTCAGTGGTGATTGTGCATTAATGTATGTTTGTAGGGTATTTTTATGGTATTTTTTTCCTCTAAGTAGGAGCTTATTTAACTTGGGACCTCTATAAGAAATGACAAGGCAGTGTTTCCCCCACTTAAAATTAGTGATTATTCTGGAAAGTTACTGAGATAGCATTCTGTGCTTGATTTGTTAAGCATTTTCCCTCATGAGTAATAAAAACACAGTAAACATTTAGATAAATTTTATATTGTTTTTTGGGAGATGTTTTCTTAAACAAGCATTTGATTTTAACTTCTTATCAAGACATTTCAGTTAAAAATATTGAGATTCCAGGTTCTCCATATATCTTCTTTCAGGAAAGAGAACAAACAAACAAAAAAACCCAAAAAAACACCAAACCTGACAAGAGGTTTTGAACTAGGGCACTTGGCTCAGTTATTTATAAGAAATGCTAAGTATTAAATATGATTATAGGTTCATGCTATAAAGCCTTGGTTGGAAAATAGTTGTCCTATAAAAATAGACTGCAAAAAGCCTTTTTTCAGCAAGTATTCATACATATAAATCCATTTGTGAAATATACTACAAGATAAAGCAAAGGAAAGCAAATATAGCCAAAACAAAGATCATTAATTTTGGAATAAATATTCACATAATACTGTTAACGATTTATAAAAAAATAATTTATTATGTTTTTCAGTATTCATAAGAAAAGTTTAGCTATCTGATCACAGTGCCTATAACTTCCTAAAATTAAATACATGGAATTCAGTTGGTTATTTTCTCAGCTTCTTTACTAGAAAAATGGAAGACAAAAAACCAGATAGGTTTTTATAACATATCTAGATTTTTTAAAAAACTGAATCCTAGACCAATTAATTGATAAGGAAGTTAATTTAAAAATTGAGGAGCCTCACAGATAATCTGCCTGCCACCTTGCTGTTTACAATGACAGTGCCAAGGTCAAGCACTGTTGCCTGCAAGTGTCCAAGTCTTAAGATGTTGGGGGATTTACAGGCTAAACTGAGCACCATTAATTTAATCAGGAAGAGTTTAAAAAACCAGTATGCATCATGTAACTTGTACTCTGAATATATTAGAATGATGTTTTTGAAGACAGTGAAATCAGTTTCCTGATTTAATTGTTCAAAGTAGTATTTGAATTAAGTTAAGCCATATGTGTTTCCCTGGTGATGTCATACATAGTAATCGATCAATTCTCATAGTGCACCATTGTGAAATTGGATGTGGTATGTTGTCCGAACATGTGAAAGGTATCAACACTTGCACACTGATTATTGTGTTCCAGTGCCCTGGCTATCCTGTGCGAAATTGGTAAAGAATTCAAGCAGTTCCTAGTGCTCTCATTCACACCTCTATTTCCCTCTTCATGTCCAGCTGCAGACTTATGTACAAGAAAGGTCAAAACACAATAGGTTAGTAGGAAATAAAACAGGTTGTGCCCCATGTAATCACAATGATTCTTTAAAAGAATTACTTGTGAAGGAATTGAAGGCAAGAAAGTCAATAAATAACATTGGAGATAGACAATGTCGAGTGCATACACAGGAAATGGGTCATTACTTCATTGCAAGCACTGACTCAATAGACAAACCTCACATCAAGCAGTAAAAGATGAAGGAAAATTACAAAAGGAATATAAGCAGTCATCAGAGTAGTCAGTGTTAAACAGTACCAGTCCAACAATGGTTTTAACCATGTCTGGTACTTGTTTTTGCAACTGTCTTCACAGCTCTAAAACTCGATGCTTACATTTTCTGGACAATCTATGCCTGTTAATTGTGTTATGTGAATTGTTGACTCCAGCATGTGTCAGGACTCATTCCTTCTTCTTGACTGCTACAGCCAGGCTTGTTGCACACTTAGACCTAAGAGGTGCCTCCATCCCAGTATGATCAATCCAGCTGCTGCTGTTCAAGTTTGAAGGTTCAGTCAGCAGCAAAGTTGAATGTGGGTCTCAGAAGGACACATGGCACATAATCACACAACTTATAACATGCCACAAAGAGCACCACAGAGAGAACACAGCACCCACATGAACATTTATCAGCACCCACATAAAAATTAGCAGCACTAACATAAACAAGTGCTGTTGTCCAGCAGCTCACTGTTCAGTGTTGATATTCACTAAAGAAAATACACTTCCTCTCACTCTCTGCACTCACAAGAACACTCACATTCACCTACATATCCCTTGAATATTAGCACTGGCTCTAAGTCCTTAATATTTATGTTACAGAAAATACAAGGAACATCTTACTGTTATTAAGATCCCCCTTGAGGCCAAAAGACTATTTTAAATTAGTTCTTTGAAAGTGATTATCTGTCATTAGAGTTTTAAAACTCTTCTGAGGAATATGTTCACCATAAAATCCAGCAGAGAAATGGAATTTTTGTTCATTGCTTTTAAATTTTCTGACTTCATGTCTTAGTTAAAGGGGAGAACTAAGATATCTATGTTGGCCAAGAAATAATCCCTCTACTTTAAATTTAGAAAACCAAACTTTAATTAGGAAAAAATATATATATACATCAAAGGATAACAGTTCTTAACCACGATACACACACATACACATATATATATATATCCAGAAAAGAACCAAAGAACAACAATTAATAAACCACTCCACTCCCAAACGACAAGGCAAACAGTTAAAAGGTCTTTTTGGCTACCACCCCAAAAAAAGGGGAATACAATTATATCTACAGACAGCAGGTGGTGATGTTGCTCCTCAGCTGCTGACTTCTCTCTCAGGGGTTGCAGTTACATTTACGGACAACAGGTGGCGATGTCGCGCCCAGCCGTCTGGGCTTTCCCTCAGGTTGACGGCAGGCAGTTCCCAGGTCAGCCCCTGTGAGAAAATCGCAAAGAAAAGCAGCAGCAATTCCCTCTCTGCAGGGGGCAGGAAATGGGCTTCTCTCTCTCCTCTTTTCCTCACGGCAATCTTTGTGGTGTTCGCAATCGCTCATGGATGAAGACAGTCGAGTTGGAGAAGGAAAAAAAAAAACTACAGTCCAGGCTATCCAGTGATGCCGGGATCCGAGTGTGTGTCCCCCGTCCTCTCTCACTCTGCCGAGACCTGAGCTCCTTACCTGTGCAGAAAAACACAGAAACCCTGACCCCTTCCCCCACCCAAGCCCGTCTTCCCTCGCCCTCTCAAACTGGGGAGAGATCAGAACAAAAGGCTATGCCTAAGGCAGATAACATCAGGATATGGACATCCTTTGTGTCCTTTGTTAAACATCTTTACTGACACTGTGTCATTGGCTCCAAGCTTTCTGGAAGGAATTCCAACTGAGGTTTGAAACTCTAACACTTCAGGATAACAGTTTTTATTACCGTTAAAAATGTTTACTTGAAGACAAAATAATCACATATTCACAGAATATTTCAGGTTGGAAGGGGCCCACAAGAATCACTGAGTCCAACTCCTGGCCCTGCAAAGGACGATCCCAAGAGTTATACCATGTGCCTGAGAGTACTGTCCAAACATTTCTTGAACTCTATCAGGCTTGGTGCTGCTACTACTTCCATGGGCAGCCTGTTCCAGTGCCCAACCACTCTCTGAGTAAAGAATCTGATTCTAACACTCAAACCTTCCCTGACACAATTTTAGGCCGTTCCTTTGAGTCTTGTCACTGGTCACGACAGAGAACAGATCAGTGCCTTCCCCTCCTCTCCCCCTCCTGAGGAAGTTGTAACTGCAATGAGGTCTCCCCTCAGACTCCTCTTCTCCAGGCACATGGTGGCTTACTTAAATGGTCTTTCTTATATTGCGGTGCCCAAAACTGCACACAATATTGAAGGTGAGGCTGCCCCAGTGCAGAGCAGAGTGGGACAATTCCCTTCTTTGACTGGTTGGTGATGCTTTGCCTGATGCACCCCAGGACATGGTTGGCGCTCCTGGCTGCCAGGTCACCGCTGACTTATGTTCAATTTGCCATCGACCAGGACCCCCAGGTGCCTTTCTGTGGCACTGTTTCCCACCATCTCATTTCCCAGACTGTACAAACACCCAGGGTTGCCCCATCCCAGGTACAGAATCCCACACTTTCCCTTGTTGAACTCTATATGGATGGCGATTGCCCAGACCTCTAATCTTTCTATATCTCTCTGCAAGGGCCTCCCTGCCTTCAAGGCAATCAATACCTGCTCCCAGTTCATCTGCAAACTTGCTTAGTATCACTACCAGTCCTGTGTCCAAGTCATTTATGAAGATGTTGAAGAGCACAGAGCCTGAGCTGGAGCCCTGAGGAACCCCACTAATGACAGGTCACCAGTCTGATGTCACCCCATTCATTATTACCCTCTGTGCTCGACCCATGAGGCAATTGCACACCCACAACATGGTGTGTTTATCCAGCTGTGTGCCAGGCAGTTTGTCCAGAAGTATCCTGTGAGAGATAGAATCAAAAGCTTTACTGAAATCCAAAAGGATTACATCAACAGGTTTTCCTTGATCAGCAAGGTGGGTTACCTTGTCATAACAGGAAATCAGGTTAGATAAGTAGGACTTTCCTTCCATGAAGCTATGCTGGCTGTGATGGTACTGTCTTGAAAAACACTTGTTTTTCAGTACCTCCTAGAACAATCATCTCTACAGGTTTATCAGACACTGACAAGTGCACTGAAGTGAGACTGACGGGCCTGTAGTTTCCATAGTCCTCCTTCTTGCCCTTCTTAAGAACCAGGACATTTGGCAGCATCCAGTCAGCTAGGACTTCTCTGGACTCTCAAGACTGCTAAAATTTAAAACACAAAATTCTGCATAGATCAGTCACTGGATAATTTGAAAACATCTGTTAATAGCAAATAGCAATATGTAACTTTTTCCTTTGCAAATGTATTTGTTTCTGCAGTGTCACAAATGGACACATAAAATAATGATCATTGCAAACTACTGTTCACTCATTTACAACCATTTTTAATTGTGCTTTCTGAGTCCTACTACACTCTGAAGCACTTTGCATAAAAATTAGGCTAATCTTAATAAGAAGCTGCTCTACACCAGTAAATGAAGTTTATTATTACTACACATGTTAGCTGGTCATGTAATGGACAACAGAAAATGACACTTGGTAACTCATGTATTAATTCAACAGAGATAAGTTTTAGAGACTTTTTTTCAGTGTGAAGGAGAGCTGAAGAAAGGGAGCTGTCTACCACAGGATACAGGGAATGATAAGAGGAGATGACAGATTCTTTTTACAGTAATGGCATAAATGCAGTGTCATTAAGTATTAATAAGATGGTCTAGGAAATTTCCAGCCTTGAAAATTTGAAGATTATGCTATACAAAAAATTGTCCTGAGTAGTGCAAGTAAAGTTAGCTTAGTCTGGGGTAAAGAGGGCTATATGGCCTGCATGTCGCCTTCAAAATCCTTGAGAAAAAAGTAAAAATTATGTCAATGGAAGGTCTAACTAATCCTGTCTTTTCTCCCATTCATATAAACTGCTTCATATAGACCCTCATGTGATGAGACCTTTTCCTTTCACTCATCAGTACTAGGCTAACAAAACCACAAATGTCAAAGCTGAAGTGTGCAGCCAACTAAAAGACCCAGCATTCAGAAAACAAATTGCTATTTAACAGCTCTGCATCACTACTTATAAGGAAGTACAATTGTTTTCATAAAAGATATGTGTACATTGGAACAAAAATTGCCCTTGTCTAATCAAAACTATATTTCAACAGAAATGTTTTCAAGTATTAAAAGGATGATATCTCTTCTCCAGTCAAAAATAATTGATAAAAGCAGTTTGGAAGAAGGAAAAAAGCAAGTTAAATTTATCTAAAATCATTTTCAGTTTTATGTTAGGTGAATAAGTTTTAGACTTGTGTAACACATCATTTGTTCATAGAATCATATATTTTATCCTGAGATGGAGGGGACTGACTAGGTGTCCAACTCCTGGCCTTGCATAGGACAGCCCCAAGAATAACACCATGCATCTGAGAGCATTGTCTAAATGCTTCTTGAACTCTGTCAGATTTGATCTGTGACCACTTCCCTGGTAAGCCTGTTTCAGTGCCCATCCACTCTCTGGGTGAAGAACCTTTTCCTAATATCCAGCCTAAACTTCCACTGGCACAACTTCAGTCCATTCCTTTGGGTCCTGTCAGCAGTCACCACAGAGAGGAGACTAGTGCCCCTCATGAGGAAGACTGTAATGACTCTCAGTTTCCTCTTCTCCAGGATGAACAGACCAAGTGACCTCAGCCACTTCTTATACAGCTTCCCCTCAAGGCCCTTCACCATCTTGTTAGCCCTATTTTGGATGCTAAGAGCTTTATATCCTTCCTATATTGCAGTGCCCAAAACTGCACACAATATTCAAGGTGAGGCCACCCCAGCGCAGGGCAGAGCAGAGCAGGACAACCCCCTCCCTCAATCAGCTGTTGATGCTTTGCCTGATGTCCCGAGGGCATGGTTGGCCCTCCTGGCTGCCAGGTGGCTGCTGACTTACGTTCAACTTGTCATTGACCAGGACCCCCAGATCCCTTTCCATGGTGTTGTTCTTCAGCCTCTCATTCCCCAGTCTGTCCATACATCCAGGCTTGTCCTATTCCACATGCAAAATCTGGAACTTGTCTTTGTTAAACTTCATATGGCTGGTGATTAGACAGACCTCTAATTTGCTAAGGCCTTTCCGCCTCTGAGGGCGTCCACAATTTAGTATCATTGGCAAACTTACTTACTAGGGTGCCCTTAGTACTTCCAGATCCTACATCCAAGTCATTTATAAAGATG
>WBMV01002435.1:11573-58915 GCA_013396655.1 Campylorhamphus procurvoides
ATTAACTCTGTGAGTCATAGGGTATTGTTAAACCGTTGATGGCCCATTAACAGCCACACCCTCTCAGGCTGGGTGTGAAGGTCCTAACGACTTCCTGGGCAGCTACTGCAAATGGTCCATTGTTCTTGGGAATGAATAGAGGGGGTAGAATACATAACTTTGATCACCCTCACACAGTGATAACTGGTCCCTCCTGCTGAACTAGGATAACCATGAACTGCAGGGAAATCTCTGGCTGAGCTCTTGGAATGCCACCTCCCTCTCCTTCTTCACTGACCTTGCTGTCTGCAGAGCTGTTTCTCTCACTTATGCTCACTCCACTCTCTCACAATAGCTGTTGAACAGTGTTTTTCATCCTGTTAAAAATGTTGTTACAGAGGCACTGCCAACACTGCTGTTTGGTGCAGCTTTGGCCAGCCACAAGTTGGTCCTGGAGTCAGCTAGAACTGGCTCTGACATCGGGGCAGCTTCTGGTGTCTTCTCACAAAGTCATACCTGCAGGTCTGCCCCCACCTCCCTTTCCCCCCATTCCTGCTACCAAATCCCTGCCACAAACTCCCAAACCACATAAATTCAATGCAATCTAATTCTAAGATTCTGTAAATACATGAAGAATGTCAAGGTTCAGCATATATGCATGTCCTTATCTATTTCAAACAATAAAATCAAACCCACAAAAAGATGCACGTATTGTACATTTTTGAAAAGTAAACCAATTACTTGTAGAGTTCTTTAAATCAAAAGTTATTATTGTATATTTAAAAATTATTTAATAAATATCCTTAGCTGTAGGGAACATGATGCTGAATAAATTAAACATTTGACAATAAACTTACTTCAAAAGCTATTTTCAGACACTTAACCTATGTGGACAGTTGCACCAGTCTCTGTAATAACCATTTTCAGAAAGCAATTTTGAGCATTGATTCCAAGGGTTAGTTTTTAGAGCTCAATCAGCCTGATAGTCTGATCCAAATCTGGGGCTCTCCAGATCATCAGCTCTTCAGCTTGGAGTTTGTCAGTGAATAGACATGTCATATTTGGAGATGATACAGACAGTGGGACCCTTCCCAGAAGACAGTACCAGCCACGTGTGCCTGCAGTACCACAGCAGGTGCCAGCACTGAACCCCTCATTCACTTCACAAAATCAGAATTACAGAATTGTTAGGGTTGGAAGCAACCTCTGGCCATAATTTAGCCCAACCCCTTACCTACTCATGCCAGTTTCCTGAAAGCTGATTTTTAGGGACATACAACATTCTTCACACCAGGAGGTGGAAATTAAAGATTCCCACCCACTCCAGTAGCAGACACCAGTCCAGGGCTACCTACAACCCATGGGTGCTTCTGACCCTGATCAGTAGTTGGCACTAAATTTCACTTTCACATGTCTCATGGTCACTTAGTTCACACATTACTATAGAATAGAGAGACTACACTGAAAGATAGTTAAGAAAAGATTTCATGAGAAGATAAAAGAAGATAGGACAGGCTGTGTAGGTCAGGCTTAGGGTTCAACCAGACAAGGGTATGAAGTAGCCTGTATTACAATCAATTCTCTTTGATCCATTTCTTTCTACTCTCTGATTTGTTCCTACCTGCTTCTTCTGGTTCCCCTCCAACATCCTGGACCTTAGGTTTAACCTTTATCCATACCAAAATCCCAATTTCTTGGTAGCCCATCAGTTAATGCAACTGACCAGCTTTGTTTCTGGTTATTGTCTTTGCTAATGCTAATTGGTCAGGTTTTATGCCTAAGTATGTTGTTTCCCTCTGGTTTTTTTTTTTTGTTTTGTTTGGTTGTTTGGTTGGGGTTTTTTGGTTTCTTTTTGGTTTTTTTTAATGATTCAAGTTTGAAGAGGCGCTAAGTCAGATGATCATACTGAAAAATGAAAATTCTCACACTTCCCATATCCTTAACACTTAGTGCAGCTGTCCAGTTTTGCTCTCATCACTACCTTCCTTGTCATTTGTTCATCAGGTTTCTGTCTGTATATTCTTACTTATGACCTTCCTTTCTCATTACTTCTGTTTGCATTAAAAAAGACTTTGATCAGATACGTCAAGGAGCAGACACACTCTTTCCACATATGTTGGAGGCGGGCTTATGGAGCAATGAAATGACCCAATATGGGTTAGCTACAAATCTCAGTTTATTAATGATGTTTCTACAATTATACTGTTCTGGGTTGTGCACGCAACAAAGTTCAGTATGTGTCTTATCCTAATTGGCCTGCACCCACTGTCCATGAGCCAATCTCTGCGTTGTGCTCAGTTTACATTCTTGCTCCTGGCACAGGCACTTTGTTTATGCTTTTGTATCAGGGCTTGCTTCTTCAGCAGAGTTCCTGGCTGGGTCAGGCACGCTTAGGCCTCTGTTTCCATCAGGCCTAGGCTGGCAATACCTTGTCTGCGTCCCTTATCTGCCAACCATCTCTCTACACACATACCCTTGCATTTTCCATTTTCTTCTTTTGAGAAGCTGACTTCCAGCTTTAAGAGAATTGAACAGCTTAGAGATCTGGTCTGTGGTTTCACCAGGTACCCATTCCTGGCTCATAATTTCATGTCAAGTGGTTTAGCACCAGCAGCTGCAAACATCAGGAAAAGTAGTCATTGTGACATACTCTTGGATTCTAATGAAAATAGAGCTACCAGGCAACACACCAAATACAGGTGTTGTGTGTTGTGGTGTGTTCATGTCCATATTACAGGCCTTGAAGAGATGGAACCTATGTGGTCATAAGACTTAGCAAGACATAGCCCTTACTCAGTAGTGTAGTGTCTTTGTGTTCTTATTTACACCTGTAATTATGTAATCCTGAAGGTATTCTTTTCTGTCAGAACACGGCAAGCTGCAGATAGGTTTGGGAAGTTCACTGAGACGAAGAAACATCCGATTTTTTATCGATTGAGGTTAGCAAAATGATGATCAGTTCTGTATATTACACCATTTCCTTAGCTCTTGGTCACCTCTCCTGGCAGTAAGTGTCTTGGTAGATCACCTAAGTACATGAAAAATGTTGAGTATCCTACCATATAAAACTTTTGATTTTATACTTGTACAATGAGGGACTTTGACAATAAAAATCTGTCAACTGATCACTGTTTTTAATGGTCTTGAACCTGTTGATTTACATAAGTGTTCTCTTATAATATTTTTCTACACACTTCACATTGTTATTCTTCAATTTGATCAGGACAGTTCCAGATGATATAATTTCATATCGCTCAAGACAATTATTGGTTTCACTAAAATGAAAATGTCTGAACTGAAAGGAGAGAATACACTTAAATCTTTAGATGTTTTCTTTTGAACTAGTTTCCATTGCATACAGCGTTCTTGTGTAAATATGTGCAAAAGTACTCATTTATTAGCCATATGGGGTACAAACAGGACTAAAACAGTTATCATACCTAGACGACAGTTCAGGACTAGGATGCTGTCAGGACTAGCCATTCTCCATATGTCCCCATCTGTAATTCTGACAGGATGAATATCAGGATCAGCAGTATAGCACTGAAATCAATAGCGCTCTTCAAAGCCTCACATTTTTCCATGTCCTAGGTAAATTAGCCTTCATAAGTATTCATCCTGCACTGTGCAAATAACCAGGCTTTTCTGTTTTTATTGTCTTTAGGCTTAGCTTAGGCTGATCACACTGAGTTTCTAATTTTGCAGTTTTGGGTTTTTTGTTGTTGTTGTTGTTTTTTAGGAGTTGTTGGTTTTAGTGTTTCTTTCAGACCACTGAAGACTGATTTTATAAAGTCTTTCTGTACAGACATCTTCCTGCACTGCAACTGTTCATACATCATTTCAGTAGTGTGCATAGAACTTGACTCTGGTCTCAGTGGTGTTTTATCAGTCACTGACATTCAAGACAAAATAATCATGCCTGTAAACTGCTTTGTGCTGTCAGTGACATCTCTTTCAGTGTCAATCTTCAAATGGGTTGAAGAAAATGAATGGAGTGTTGCAATGGAGAGATAGAGACTCTTTAGGAAGGATGGAATGGGAGGATAGGGAAGGGGAAATGCACTTTATGTGAGAGGGTAGCTGAAGTGTATGGACCTCTCCCTGGGGATGGATGAAGAGCCAAATGAGGGTTTATGAGTTAGGATTAAAGAGAAGACTAGTAGAGGTGACACTATAGTGGATGTCTGCTATAGAACACATGACCAAGAAGAACAGACAGATGAGGCTCTCTATGGATGCATAAGAACAGTCTCATTTCTGCAGTTCCTGCTACTCATGGGGGCCTTTATGATGCCAAAATAGCACAGAAAAACTGCTCAAAGACATAATTTTATCTTTAAGCAGCAAAGGTATTTATTGTATGCAATGTTGGAGAGCCCCCGATTCGCGTCGAACAAAGAAGCTCTAAAGTTCCAGTGTAAAGTTAGGGTTTTTATACAGTTTTTCGGAGTAGGTAACAACATTTTACATACATATTCATTAGGTCTAGGCATCTAATTACAATATTCATAGTAGGCGGGGTTTGGATGGAGCCTGGGGTGAAGTCATCTTTTGAGGAGGTTTTTGGTGGTCATTCCTGTTTCTTCAGCCTCAGAGGGGTCGTTTTCTCTCTTCTTCCTTGGTTGAACTTTTCACCTTTTCTCTACGTGTCCAGGCTTGCAAAGAAAACCTTCTGACTCATCCTGACTCCTGACCTCCTTACCTCTCTGGATGCCCACTCTCCATATTATCTCTCTTGTAACACAATGGGTGGCACTCCTTTGGTCAGTTAATCTTTGGGAACCTGTTTTCTCAGTTTAAAACAGCATATTTCTTAGGGCAAGGTGCTGAGTCTCCTTCAAAACTAACTTTTTAAATCCTTGCCCTGTTTCATTTAGACACACCTATATTTGCTTGAGGAATGATACAAGCAGTTCTGGGAGTTCCTGGAGTACATTAAGGATAACTCCTTTGAATGACGCATGAGGAAAGGTGGTCTGTTGCACCTCATAGTCACCAACAAAAATGGACTCACTGGGGATGTGAAGACTGAAGAGGCACTGATCACGCAACAGTGGAATGCAGTATTCTTAGGACAGTGAGGAAGATGAAAGGCAAGCTCACATCCCTGAACTTCAGAAATGGGATAGGGCCCTGGCAGGAAAGGCAGTCTCAGAAATCTGGATGATATCAAACAATTCCTTCATGCTCAAGAGACCTTCATCCCCATGAACATGAAGTTAGGCAAAAATACTGGCAGGATACAATGGATGAATGATGAGCTCCTAAAGAAACTCAGACACAAAAAAAGAAGAATGAAAGAGGTGAAAGCAAACTTTGGCAACCTAGCAGGAACATTATGCAAGACAAGGGATGAAGTTAGGAAAACTAATGTCTACATGGAATTATGTCTGGCCATGTATGTCAAAGATAACAAGAATGACTTCTACAAGGACAAAGATAAAGACTGGCAAAAATGTGGGCTCATTGCTTACTGGAATGGGGGACTTGGTTACACAAGACATGAAAAAGTCTGAGGTATTGAATATCTTTTTTGTGTCACTCAGACTGAGAGACTGGAAGGTGCAAGGAAGGTGCACCCTTGCTAGATCAGGTTCAGGCCAGGGAATAATTGAGCAAAATTAACATACATAAGTCCATGGGCCATGATAGGATGCATACATGAGCACTGGGAGAGTTGCTCAGAACTGAGAGGCCTCTCTTGATAATCTTTTCAGTCATGGCAGTCATGGCACTGGGAGGAAGTACCTGAAGTCTGGAGGAAAGTAAGTGTTACTGCAAGTGCAAGGAGGACCCAGGAATAACACACCAATCAGGTCAACATAGGTCTCTAGGAAAGTGATGGAGTAACTCGATGTGAGAAAGAATTTTAGGCATGTGAATAACAAGATAATGACCAAGAGTGGTCAGCATGAATTTAAAGAATCATGTTTGACCAATTTACTAAACAACTATGATTAAATGACTTGCCAGGTAGACAATGGGAGAGGGCAGGGAATATTGTCTACCTGCATTTTAGTAAGGCCTTTATCATATAAGATCCTCACAGACTAGCTGTTGATGTATGGGCTGGAAAACCAGACAGTGAGGTAAGATGAACACTTACTAAGTGGCTAGGCCTGAAGAGTTCTTATCTGTGGAATGAAGTCCAGTTGGAAGCCAGTAACTAGTGTTAATCTAAGAGGTCAATACTGGGTCTACTATTCTTTAACAACTTCACTAACAACCTATGTGCTAGGACACACTGTACCCTCAGTAAGTTTGCTGATGACACAAAACTGAGGAATGGCTGATAGGGTCGTGCATCAGAGGGACTTCAACAAACCAGAGGTATGTGCTGTCAGGAATCTTGTGATGCTTACCAAGGGAAAGTAAAAAGTCTTGCACCTCAGAGGACCCTCTGGGGGCCACTGATCTGGAAAGCAGCTTGGCAGGGCAGGCCCTCAGGGTCCTTGCAGACACAAAGTTGAATATGAATCAGTAATGTGATTTTGAGAACAAGAGGGCTAATGACGTCTTGAAATGCACTGGGGAAAGTATTACGAGCTGACCAAGGGGACAGATCTTCCATACGTGGAGAAATGTGATGAGTTCTCTGTTGCTCAGCTCAAAAGATATAGGGAGCTACTTGACACTGGCCAATGAAGGGCCAGAAATGTGATGGACTGGAGCACCATTACTGTAAAGGAAGGCTGAGAGCATTAGAACTGTTTAACCTGGAGAATACTTAGGGTTCTTGTTAATGCAACCAGGGAGGCTGTAAAGCCAGACTGTTTTCAGCGGTGCCCACTGACAGGATAAGAGGCAAATTGTAGGAGTGAAGGAATGGGAGAATTGTAAGGAAGACTCCAAATCTTGGAACTTCGATAATTAAGAGACTGTTGTTTGAAGATTTTGGGGTTATATTGTATTTCTCAATTTATTGTATTATTCTCTATATATTGTATTATAAATTCTGCAAAATTCCCTCATCCCTCATGGCCCTGAACCCTGCCCTCTGCTTGGGTGGATCTTGCTGCATTGCAGTAGTTTTTCCGATATGGTTATCCCGACCCACTATTTTGCATCCTCCTCCCTTTCTCTACCCCTTCTCTGCCCAAGTTACATCCTCTTTCTGGAGAGTTCTTGTCCTGCCCTATATAAGCCGGAAGCCATTTTAATAAAGTGCCGCTTCTCCCTGAAGCCTTGAAGTGTGCAGATCTGGTCTTTTCAAAGCCACAACAAGTGGCACGAATTGAGAGACAGTGAGGATGACTGAGGACTGACACAGGTTGTCCAGAGAGGTTGTAGAGTCTCTTACCTTGTATATATTCAAAAGTCAACTCGACATGAGCCNGAGGCAAATTGTAGGAGTGAAGGAATGGGAGAATTGTAAGGAAGACTCCAAATCTTGGAACTTCGATAATTAAGAGACTGTTGTTTGAAGATTTTGGGGTTATATTGTATTTCTCAATTTATTGTATTATTCTCTATATATTGTATTATAAATTCTGCAAAATTCCCTCATCCCTCATGGCCCTGAACCCTGCCCTCTGCTTGGGTGGATCTTGCTGCATTGCAGTAGTTTTTCCGATATGGTTATCCCGACCCACTATTTTGCATCCTCCTCCCTTTCTCTACCCCTTCTCTGCCCAAGTTACATCCTCTTTCTGGAGAGTTCTTGTCCTGCCCTATATAAGCCNAATAAAACCGGGAAGCCATTTTAATAAAGTGCCGCTTCTCCCTGAAGCCTTGAAGTGTGCAGATCTGGTCTTTTCAAAGCCACAACAAGTGGCACGAATTGAGAGACAGTGAGGATGACTGAGGACTGACACAGGTTGTCCAGAGAGGTTGTAGAGTCTCTTACCTTGTATATATTCAAAAGTCAACTCGACATGAGCCTGGGCAACTGCCTCTAGGTGGCCCTTCTTGAGCAGAGGTGTTAGATTACTGTCAGAGGTTAATTTCAATCTCAACCATTCTATGATTCTGTGATAATGCCAGTAATTTCACACAGTAGCTCATTGTGATTGCTGAAAGCAATCAGCATTTAGCTCATGCATGTGAGACTTGTATTCCTAAAATATTCTTCTTAAAACATAGTGGAATAACTTTTGTTATAGTTTACTGGCTTCATAGAGCTAAACACTCTNCAGTAGTTTTTCCGATATGGTTATCCCGACCCACTATTTTGCATCCTCCTCCCTTTCTCTACCCCTTCTCTGCCCAAGTTACATCCTCTTTCTGGAGAGTTCTTGTCCTGCCCTATATAAGCCGGAAGCCATTTTAATAAAGTGCCGCTTCTCCCTGAAGCCTTGAAGTGTGCAGATCTGGTCTTTTCAAAGCCACAACAAGTGGCACGAATTGAGAGACAGTGAGGATGACTGAGGACTGACACAGGTTGTCCAGAGAGGTTGTAGAGTCTCTTACCTTGTATATATTCAAAAGTCAACTCGACATGAGCCTGGGCAACTGCCTCTAGGTGGCCCTTCTTGAGCAGAGGTGTTAGATTACTGTCAGAGGTTAATTTCAATCTCAACCATTCTATGATTCTGTGATAATGCCAGTAATTTCACACAGTAGCTCATTGTGATTGCTGAAAGCAATCAGCATTTAGCTCATGCATGTGAGACTTGTATTCCTAAAATATTCTTCTTAAAACATAGTGGAATAACTTTTGTTATAGTTTACTGGCTTCATAGAGCTAAACACTCTGCATGTGTCTTTCTCTTTTCAGCTTATGAATACTGTGCCCACATGTATGCTGTCAGTGAGCTCATGAGCTTAGCACAAGAACTAGTCTTTACTAGTGATGTAAAAACCTTTTTTTTATCATGGAGTCATTGAGATCTGGAAAAGACCTCTAAGATAATGAAATCCAACTGTTAACTCAGCACTGCCATGTTCACAGCTAAACCATGTCCCCAAAGGCTGCATTCACACATTTTTTTTAAGAACTCTAGGGATGGTAATTCTACTTCTTTCCAGGGCAGCCTGTCACAATGCTTGGTCATCCTTTATTTTTTTTTATCTTTTATTTACCTTTTCTGATAACCAAACTGTTCTGATCTGCTTAGATGTAGAGAGGATCCAGGCTCTAAAACGTTCCCAATAAACGAGATTAAACCACAAAAAAGGCCAGATACTGGACACTAAAATGATAATTCAACTTTACTTTGTAACGCAAAAGAGCAGAGAGAAAGAAGGAAGATAGGAAAGTAGGAATAAGCTAAGGGTAACTGTTAAAAGCATAGGACAGAAGTTACCATCACTATGAAGTGCTGCTGGCTTGCAAGCTAGTAAATCTCTGTTGGGCTTCCTCCCCGGTCATCTTGCAGCCCCTGAGGAGCAAACCAGTGGGCAGAGTAACAGAGTGGCAGCAGGTCCTGTAGCAGTCCTCACAGCAGTTACCCTGTGTCACCCTGGGCACCATTTAAATATCCTCACCACGGCAGACCTTGAATGTCCATTGGCCAGTTCACTGGTATCCAAGCAAATTTTGCTACCAAGATGAGCCCTGACTGTCCATTGTCTGGTTCCCCAGTATCTAAGTGATCTCCCTGGCATACCCAATATAGAAGCCTAAGTCTTTGCAGTGTTCTTGATTGTAACTTTTTATCAACAGACTGCCTTTTTGGCTAAGAATTGTTCATCTACATGCCTCCCACGGCTTGTTAGGTACTGCCTGGATCATTGGAAAATGGCTCAGCTCCTGCAGCAGCCCAGCTGTTGCATCAAGACTTTTTAGCTCCACACTTGAGGCAACAGTGAAACAAATTCCATATTTTAATCCATCCATTACACAATCTAAATCTTCCCTGGTGCAACTTGAATCTGTTTTCTATTGTCCTGTTTCCAGATTCACCCTGCTTTAGGAACTGTGAGATAAAATGTTCATCCAAATGACAGATGGCAGCATTTTATAATGCTACTTCTTAATTCATAATGTTAAAGAGCAACATGTTATTGTCAGTCTGTAGCCCTGTCAAATACAGGAGTAATCTGAATTGATACTCAACTGAGCTGTTTTTCCGAACCTAGAGTGCTAGAATTTGTTTTTCTACTTGAACCAGCCCTCAGAATTTTAAAAATTATTGCCTTGAAGTGTAACTAGGAGCTGTAATCAGGAACAAGAGGGCTTTGAATCATACTTGTACTCTTTTACACACTGACTCTAGTTATATTTCAGAGCCCTACTAAATTTCCACACTAAAATTGTGTCTTTTTTATTGTTTAATGGAAACAGTAGTCAATAAGTCTGTTCTCAACAGTTTGACTTACTTGACTCTCAGCAAATCAGCTACCTGAAGTAAAACTTTCCTAGAGAAACTTACAAGAAATAATGAAAGAAAGGAAATAACTAAGCCAAAGTATTCCTCATCTTCCAGTCAGTGGTGAATTAGAAGACTACCACTGCAGTGTGCATATTTTGAATGGACATCCTCCACAACAAAAGTACTTAAATTTGTAGTGGGAAGTTGTAGTCTACAAATGTGAGGAGAGTGGTAGTTGAAGAGATGTTAAAGCTAATCATATCCTATTCCTCAATAGATCAACAGAACATGCGATAACTTTGTACATTTTGCATGCTGTGAGTGCCTGAAGTCATAGCAACATCCACCTCATGCTGGAAATCTATTTCTATCTCCTGCTATTTTGACTGAAAACTGTTATCTCAGCGTCTAGAATTCACACCTTTGAGAACCTTTGCAGAATATTAACCTCTTTTCAGACATAAACCGCATTGGTCCAGGCACAAAATCACTGCTGCCATATTTGGACAGCAGAAAGTGAAGAATTGTTGCAAAGTATTTGCAGAACCAACCTATGATTAAGGATCACAATTCACTAAAAATGAACTCAGAAAATCGTGAATTGGGATCACTAATAATTACAGCTGCTAGTGGTTTAGGCACTAGCAGCTGACAAAACGGTTTCTGTGCCTGAAAATGTTGGTTACTAAATAAAAACCAGAGGTCCTTCAAAGATTTGGGACCAAGATCCACAGAGGGAAAGGCCCACGCTGAACAGGAGGCCCCCAAGGTGGAGCACTGTCTTGCAAAGATTTGTGGCCAAGACCCATGGAGGGAGAAACCCACGCTAAATAGGTACAGCCAGCTTTTCATGAGAGACTGCACCCCATGAAATGACCCATGAGAGAGCAGAGGATCTCTCTCATTGGGGGGGACCCTACAGAGTGCAGGGAAAGGACTCAAAGTTGTGATTCCCCTGTGACCATGGTGTCGACTGTGGTGAAGTGAGCTGTCCCCTTTGCAGCCCACAGGAAAGCCCCCTGAGACAGAACTGCTGCTTAAGTTTTGGACTTGCATCTGCGAATGGCTGACCCAACAACAACTGACTGGAAACCTTCCATTCCCCTGTCCCCTGCACCACTAAGGAAAGGGGATGCCATGGACAGACCGAGGAGTGGTGGTGGAAAAGTGTTTCTAACCTGTATTTATTTCTTGTTTTTAGTTTTTAGTTTGTTAGTAATAAATATAAGCGTTATTTTAAGTTCTGCTTTGCCTGTGGTATTAATCAAAGCTCCTCTTTCGGTTGTTATCTCTAGCTGTAAATTCCTAGCTGGTTTTGTTTTTCTCTTTCCCTCTGGAAGGCAAAAGGGGGGGAAGAAAAGGCCTTGAAGGAGTTTTGCTGGACACCAGGCATTTATCCAGGGTCAGACCACCAGAATAACTAATTCATTGTTATTTGTATATTTATATATTACCATTTATTTGTTGAAACAAAGGAGTTCCTCTCATAGGAAATTTACAATCAAGTTTTTTCTCACAGGTTTTATTTTTTTCCCCCTTGTTTCCCCTTCATTTTCTCTTTTATATATTGAAACAGCAGTTTTCATAATCTTACTCACTTCCAAAATATTACCTTTCGCAGCATGGATTTTTGTTTGCCCTTTCTTTGGGGAGACCTTCACATCTGTAAAATACCTTGTCCTAAATCTCTGCCAAAAAATAACATGCATTGGGAAATAGGCAATCCATGAGATTCCTGGAGTCATGTCTGATAACTATAGGTACCTATAAGGTACCTGGAGGACAACTTATTATGCCAGGTGACAGACATCCCTAGCAGATTGAATGCTTTGCTTTGCTGGACCTGATGGTCATCAACATAAATGAGCTGATTGGTGACATGAAGACGGGAGGCAGTCGGGACTGCAATGATCATGCACTTGTGGAGTTTGCAATCCGGAGGCATGTAGGTCAGGTGAATAATCTACACTACTTTAAACAGCAACCTTTTCAACCTTCATTTTTCAAAGAAAGAAGAATTCTGCTTGGACTGGATTTTCCAGTGAGGTAAGCATCCATCAGCCTCAGTAAATGTTCCAATTCAAATGTTCTGGTACAAATTCTAGAATTTTAGCTTTTGTAGAAGAGCTGAACACACGGAGATATGTCTGTTTGACTTCTTCCTCCATATTTTTAATTTTACAAGAATTTTCCTTCAGCAAGACAAGTACATACATAAACAAAATTAGCAAGCACTGGTGAGGTAATTTTTGAAGTAGCTATTTTTGTCTTCAGATGGTCTAAACTTCAGTTCATACCTCTGCTCCATTTACTGATTTGAATGTGCCCTTACAGCAGTGTTTCTTTACCCACCCTGCATTTTTATTCAATAGTTCATTTGACCTGCTGACACATTTGAGTCTTTCCCATCTAGAAGGGCATACAATAACTGTAGTTCATTACTCCTTTAAATTATCCAGAGAGTTCAGTAACAGACTATGCTATGGTCTATTCAAGCAGTAAGGTAATAGAAATCAAGGTGTCCAAGCTAACATCCTTTGGGAATCAAAACTGTCAGACGATACACCATATAAGTCAAATATCTAGTTTAAGATATGTTGCTACCACAGTTAATGGGTGTCCTTCCTGATCCTGTGGAACTTGCACAAGGGAGGTTACTTACTCTTGTTGTAGTCCCTTCCAGAGTCAAAAGAACATAAGAAAGATGTAAGATTCTGTCACAATTTTAATGAATTTATTCATACCACTGCTGAGTTCAATGTGTTCTGAAAATTATTTTCTTAGAGACTTAACTTTCTCTCCATGGTCTGCAATAAGCCTGAACAATAGAAAAAAATGTCCTATATGAATGGATAAGTAGCAGAGAAATGTCAATGGACATCTGCTTTTTAGAACACTTGTGTAAGCATTTGTGAGCAGTAGAAAGAGATGGTCACATTTTCTTTTGTCTGGTAAGTTGTAAGTGCAGTGACTTATGGAAATTCTATTCAAGCATGTCTCCATTTCCACTGTCTGAACAAAATCTTGCCTTCTGACCTTCTCTTCCATGGATTCTAAATGCAGAATTTTTTTCTGAGCATATATGCTGTACATTCCTCCAGGTACAGCTGGAAATAGAAAAAAGCTTTAAAAAATAGCAACTATGAAGGAGCTTACAACACAAGATCTGCCTGTCAAATCTAATTTTACCAATTACTAATTTACTAATTAATAATTTACTAATTAACCAAGTTATAACCCTTGTTGCTACTGCAACAGCTTAACAAAATGGTGGCTGTGATCTGAATTCTGTATTCACATTTGCAAGCATAGCGTTGATTAAACTTTCCCCATTCAGTAATATTGCATTACTCCTCATTAGGGAGACTTAACACAGTCATTTGGGGGTTGGGTGGTGTTATACTGCATCATTTATTTAGCTTACTCTAAGGCATTTATAATTTAAAACTTCTGTATTCTATAACCTTTCTTGTCTCTTCCTCTTGTCTGGGCCATTCCAATCCAAGCATCTTGTTTCTGGCTCTGTGATACACCTGCTGATGATGGTAGTTGTGTACATATCCTAATAATTTAATTGATGGAGTAAAATTTTGGCAGGTATATTGAAGGTGCTATATCAAAAGGATTTAATGAGGTGTATGAAAATGTCTCGCAGTCTCCTTTCTGTCATCTATGAAAAACAACCCAACATTTTGTTACCAGTGTTTTATCTGGTCAGACAACTATTGGGATCTTGCTCAATTAGTTATGTGGTTTTGCTCTTTGATTCAGGAGAAACATTTTTGTCTTGAATATTTTATTTTTCTGGGTTGGCCAGCTTCCAAATGACTGGGAGAAAGCTGACAAAACATTTGTGTTGAGCACTTGGCTTTTTTTTATACTCGTCTGCTCAATAGGTATTGGAAAATACAATGACAGTGTTTTTAACAATTTCTATCATGTTTGCTAATTATTTTATTGTCTGTTTTTGTAGATCTGGCACTTTCTTTCAGTAGTATGTGTGCGGGTTTTTTTGGGTTTTGTTCTTGGTTTGGTTTTTGTTTTTTTTTTTCCTCTTTAGACTTTGCTATTTGCTTATCTGCCTATGTTTGGCATGAAAATTTTTTATTTTCCTCCTGTTGATTTCGAATGTGTCTTTACCTGGTTGTTCTGAAAGTTCCACTTTCTCTCCTTGGGAAAATTGGTAGCATATTTCACTCCTTGCTGGTGTTTAGTATGTGAACAGTTCAGTTTATACATTTCTGCTAAGTACAGGAATCTATTTAGATATGTTTCTGTTCTGAGTTAAACCTTCTCTGCCCAATAAAGATAAAAGACTTATAAAGACTTAAAGAAATTTCTCTCATAGTTACTTAATGCATTCCTGGGTTTATTATGACAATGAACACGCACATTCTTCTATTCCATTTACTTGATCACCTACTCATGTTGCTCTGTAACCTGAAGGACTCACACTGTAGTGCTTTATATTTTCTTTTTTTTTTTTTTTTGGTAATGAGTATTGATTAATAGCTGTTCATACAATTTTTTTTATTGTTTCTTTAACACTAGCTGAGCACAAATAGTCTTAAATCTACACAGAAATTATTCATTATCAACCACTTTGGATTTCTTCGTTCATAAAAACAAATGTTAAGGAAAATTCCCTGTCTCCCATTCAGGAGTCACTCTGGCAATCACATTCCCACAATCAGACTTCTACTGCTGGGACTGAGGCCCTTTGCCAGTGAGGCGCTCCTGTGATCTGGAAGGTGTCTGGTTTAACTCCCTGCAAGCCCCACTCTCACATAGTCATATCAGGTTTCCTTACCAGTTCGATCCAAGGGTTTCCATACCTGAGTCCTAGATGTCTAGTTCTATAAAGCAATTTGTTCGCAGTGCAGTAACACAGACACAGCTATAGCTGGTGCCTCCTGGGTAAGATCCCTAGCAAAGGAATCCCTGGGGTTTTATACCCTCAAAGTCTGTGTGTGCAAAGGTCTTGCTCTTACAACTTATTCCTTGGCTCCTGCTGTGTCTGAGGGGCCAGTGGCCAGTGCCACAAGTTCCCATGCCCTTTGTTAGGTGTAGTGTCAGTATCAGTACATGGTTTCTTGGCTCCCACTCCCCAGAGCTCCATTCGCACCTCGCTCTGCAGCTGTGCATCAAGCTACCTGCACCAAGTGTATTCCTCAACACAAAGAACTTTTGATTCCCACGTGCAAGAAATAAGCCATGTAAAGCAAGAGATGAGCATAGCCTCTTTTCTTGTCAAACTGAAACATGGGATGGAAGCACAGAGGTAGTGAAACTGCAGACATGCACCCTGGGAAGAATATAATAATGATGCATGAGGCTATAGACGTGGTATCAGGAAAACCAATGCATCCACAGAGATATATTTGGCAAGAGATATGAAGAATAAAATCAGTAGATTCTACAGATTCTACATGACTCAGAAAAGGAATACAAACTAAATTGTGCTTCCTCTGTAAACAAGATGGGGTATCTAGTGACATTGACATGAAGAAGGCCAAGGTACTCAATAATTTCTTTGCCTCAGTTTTCACCAGCAGTTGCTCTTCTCCAGTCTGTCATTGACTGGGGAAATGAATGAGTAGGATATCAGGTTTGAGACCACTTCAGAAACCAGAAGATATACAAGTAAATGAAATACCATGAGATGCACCTCTGAATCCTGAGGGACCTGGCAGATAGAGCTGCTAAATTTCTCTCCACCCTATTTGAGAATCATGGCAGTCAAGCAGTCTCCAGTAACCTTTTAAAGGTCCTTTCCAACCCAAAGCATTCTAAGATTTATTCTTTGATTCTTTAAGTTGTTGAACCCATACAGACGTACAGATAGAAGCTTAAGTGCCTGCCAGTGAAAAATATTTTTTATTTTTCTTCTGTCAAGATTTTTCATTCTTTTCTGTACTCTCAGTATAATTAGCAAGTGAGAATCTGCCCACGCTACACCAGCAGAGAACAGAATAACACAGCTTTAAAAGAATTTCAACACCTGACTCTTCTACTAATAAAGGAGCCCAAATGACAAAATTTTGCCATCATTCTCAAACCTCAGCCAATTAATTTACATAAATTAAGTTAACAAGTCTTAAAAAAGCATATTCTTTCACAGCTCTTGGTAGGTGTCAGTCTCATAATATAATATAAAAACAGACTTGGGTCATTAATTTCAAGAAGTGATAAATCATACTCAGGAACTGTGTCACTGACAACCCTCATTTACTAAACTTAAAAAAAAAAACCCTCTCTTTTTTTTTTCTTTTTCCCCTACACAAAAGGGATGACTTTCTGGACATAAATTCCTTCCAAAAGCTATGAAATGCCTTGGTTAATGATGAGTTGCCTGAGTTCCAGAGGGAATGTGTAATATTACATTCTCTATATTTTCTTTGGAGGGAAAAAAGAACACCCAAAAAACAATGTTCTAATAGGAAAAAGCGTATTTGTTCTCATGCACTACTTTCAGCATTCTTAACAAATGAGAGAAGCTAAGCATACAGTTAGGGATCAGAAAGGAAAAAGAAATAGGGCTTTATAGCAGTAAGATATATATACAGAAGTTAATTCTTAAAGATCACATCTATCAATTACTATACAACCTTCCAGCTATTATCTTTTTTCTGTCTAAAAAGTTTTGCTGTAGTCTATGAAGGACAAAGAATACATGGAGACAATTGGAAGGAGAGATGAATGTGTTACTTTCTATGTCCCAAATCAGAAAGAATGTGACATTTAGACTTCTCTAAAGATTTAGATTTAAAAGCTCCTTATTGGAAAACTTTATTTGTATTTAACAACTGTAACAGCTTTATAGCACAGTTTCCATCCTAAATTTGCTCATGTATCAGAACCAATGACAGTCAGTATGCAGCTGATATCTGTAGGCAAATTTGAGAAGCTTCTAGAAAATTTGTGTATGAATTTGAGTAGTCCATGCCCAAGTTAATTTAAAAAGTAAAGCTTCCTCTGTAGAAGGAAAAAATGTTCTGACAGTCTACAGGATCATAACAGTGATAGATAACCCTTCTATTATAAATTGCACTCCATGGAATATCACATGCAGAATATTATGTGTCTGTGGTCTCCACATCTACATATGTTAAAATAAATGAGGGCCTCCAAAGCCAAATATCAAAGTATAAAATGCCAGGGCAAAATATTTTTTTTTTCATGAGCAAATGGATTTTTCAATGCTGTTTGATATTATATGAATTCTAAAACTTTAACAATTGTATGTATAATTTTCAGAAACGTGGTACTTGCTTTCGTGGAGGGCTAAAAATATACATCTTGTTGGCACTTACTGCATAGGTTACCAAGTACGGTGACCTTCTACTTCACTTTCCTTTAAGCACAAACTCAGAAAACTGGCAGTTTGGGTTTACCCACAAAGAACCTTACACAAGCTATGACTAGTCAGAAAGAAATTGCAGCCTAAGATGCTGCAGAAGTTCTCTTACAAGAAAAAGTAGTGGCTGCAGCCTGGTACGTGGGATGCACACATTAAATATATGGATTCTAATGTGCCAAAGAAGAGGCAGGTTGCAGAAAAGTCAGTAAACCTCGCCAAGAGCTGTCTTCTGTTGCCTGTCCTTGTCACACTTTTGGCTCTGCCCAGGTCTCCACTAATCATCAGAATGAATATAGTATTGAGCTTCCCACCAGGGCATGGGATTCTCTGAAGCTTTGACAGCTTTTTGCAAGTGAATTTTACAGTGGAAGATGAAGGCTATAAGAGGATGAAAGGGAAATCAGCATTCCATGGCAGCAGACAGTAGAAAAGCTGATCTTGAGCTTGGTGTATAGTTATGGGTATCATGGACTGTATATAAACCAGTAAATTTGACCTTACCAAATGGGGCAGAAATTGAACACTCACAGCCTTCATTCCTTAACTTCATAATCATGAAAATAATTTAAAAAATCTGAGGTTTACAGTGGTAGACGCCAAAAATTCTCACCAAGCAGGGTTTACCAACGATCTTCTGATGTTCCTGCTTTTATCATACAAATGTGCCACTAATGTTCTGTTGAGCAGCAGTCTAGTGACAGCTTCTGTAATTATTCATGATTTTTGTGCCATTTGAGGCATCTCATTATTGTTCACGTAATGTTTTACAGAATGGTTCCATCTTAAAGTGTTTTGGTAAATTTGCAGTATTAACTATAATATATTTTTTAGCAAAATCTATGGGTACTTTATTCTGGCCTGCTACATACCTTACAGGGTTATTTCCTCCTATCCGCTCCTTTGTGGTAAAATTGATGGCATCTGTTACAACTGCTTTGCTATTTGTCACTTAGGTGAAAAAAAAAAAGCTGCATTAGGAAAAGGTATATAAATTTTGCATTCCCTGAGTATGAAGTACAATGAGCTATCTAGCTAGTTACATAATTAATATAAATACACATAGTACTTGGTAAAAAAAATTTTAAAAAAATTGTTTACCTGATATCATATGTATTGCAAAATCAAAAACATTTTGTATTTACTATTTTACCACCCCCACTCCCCCCCCCCACCTTAGTCTGGAAAACTTTCATTGACAACTGTGATTTTTCTTCATTAATTAGTTTCCCTTGAACATTGTGTGACATGCTGCTAGTTCAATTTAGATTTTTATGTCCAGCTTGAGTTAGTTGAAGATGCATAGTTAAACCTCTTTTCAGTTAAACCTATTAAAACTAATCTATGTACCTGAGAGGGTGGACTAAAAAAGCTCCTATTTTCATTAAAGTGGATGAGAAGAAGACTGAAACATTTAGAAAAGGGGGAAAAGTGCATATAGGAATTACAAAGTTTGTTATCCAAAAGGGCTGAAAGAAGCTGCAGTGCAAAGAACTAAGAGAGTGCATTTAATGAAAAGTCATCCATCAGAACTATTAATGCAAAACTAAATTTTCAGGAAATAGACATTTTGTATATTGTGTCTGAATTTTCCCAGTAGAGTATTTGGAAGCTATAATAATGCATCTCAGCTAATATCTAAGGTCTATGTTATTTACTTTAGTCATCACTTGAAACAAAGTTCATGAGAACCTCAAGAGCAAACAGTGCTAAGTGATACTGAAAATTATCTGGTTTCTTATGACCATTTCTGCAGTCTAATGTTGAGCCATTCAAAGAATAGGGAGCAGAATGTGCTGATACATGGGTCAGAAAAGAGGTGTCAGGTAAAAGACAAATACATTTGAAGGTCTCCCCACTTAAGATTATCAGTGAGGCCTACCTTATGCTGCTGAATGTTCAAATTTTAATAGCCTTTGGTGAAACTACTAGAAAGTGCAACAAGGCAAAGGCAGTGTCCTTCCTGTGTTGCATAGACACATGAAATAATTCTGACTCTCTGAGGAAGCAACAAGCAATGAGCAGAAATCTTCTTCCCAGACACCTGTCAACAGGGGAATATTCTGTGTGTGCTATTTGGTATCTGACATGAGGGGAAAGGGCTGATGCTGTGGTGCTACAAAAAGTAGTCTTGCTATTGCTACTTAAAATAGTCCATTTACTATATCCTATTTCTACAGTCTGATCCTATAAACAACTACCAAGATTGCAGTAGCTTAGTTGTCTCTGCACAATCACAGATCCTTCAAGACAAAAAAGAGAAATCCATACTCCTGACTTGTCTTTTCAAAAGTCTTGGAAACAAGAGATGATAAAACAAGGATGGTTGTGAAATCAGAACCTGATCAGGCTGGAAAGCATAAGTATAAAATTGTATAGTTAATATTAAATAATTCACTCAGCTCCCACTTCCATATTCAAAGTGAATGCACCATGGTCACAGCAACGGATGTGTCTATTACTGATTTCTCAGAAAGCATGGTGGAATGAAGAAAACGGCAAGCAATCACTGTATCTGCTCTTGTCAGAATGGATTTTCATCTCTGTTCAACTTCTCAAACAAGGGAGCGTTTAAAACAATTTCAGTGGCAAGTGAAGATTCTCTTCAAGATTTCTCTGCAAGATTTCTGCATGGCTTGATTGTGTCTTCAGTGCATATCAACATCTCAAGCTTTGGTAAATAGGCCTCTGCACTTACGGCTCTTATCTGTCAAAACTGCACTAAGCGCCCAATAGTAAGCAAAAGTATAAAAGTTAAGGTGTTGCTGGTCTGGGCTCTCAATGAAACTATATCAGTATGGTCCAAAGACAAACATGTCATGTTTTAAATAGATATGAAAATGATCTACCACAAGATCGAAACACAACTTATCTGAAATTATTAATTACTTTGGCGTTAGCAGTGCACTGCAGAAGTTTCAAGATTTGGGTGGTCAAAGCCCATGCTGTCAGTGAAGCTTTGCTTAAAACTTCACTGTGTCTTAATTATATTGCTTCCATTTTCCCAATCTGTACCCACCCATCTGCATTTACTTTTAAGGCATAAGCAGTGGGAACACAGAAGTAGATCCTCATTTTAGGCACATTCAACCTGTTTACGAGTATGCACATTATAATGAACCCCCTCCTTTCACATGGCATTATTAGGTAAACATATTTTCTTTTTTTCCTATGAATTTTTATGACAAAAAGAATAAACTAGAGAAGGACTTCTTCCATGGTGAAGAATGGGAGAAGTCAGCTACAGCTTAGGCTGACAAAAATTGATTTTTATCTCTATGGGTTGCTCCTCCACGAGAACATCTTTGTGGCTTATCCTCAGTATTACTGATGGCACCAATACAGTGAATAATGTCTAGTTTAGTGGCAACTCATGCTGTAACAACCATTTTAAAGAGAAAGAAGTGAAGGGGAAATACTGACTTATATATCTGCTTCTCTAATTTATAATCATAAAATGACTGTAGGTGATCACCACTTTAGTGTGCTCTCTCTCTCTCTCTTTATGCATGTAGGTCATTACGTAATAAGGGGTCTATTTTTTCCCCTAAACTAAGGACGCCATCAGTAACACAGTTATATTTTCTTTTACCTCTGAATTTGGAATGGTTTCTGTTTTATTGACCTTGGTTGATTACTAAGTGAAGCTCTGAGCAGTCCAAACTTCAGAAAAATGTAGGGCAATGTTTTCCTGGTGTTTTTTCATCCCTCAGCTTGTATTTTGCAGTGAGAAGAACACGGGAAAGAAGAGTGCATGGAAAAGTGACAGCAGGAGATCAAAACTAAAAAATGGAGAGTAAGTTAGAAAGTTTGAGGAACAGTAACAGAAAAGAAGCCATTATTATGAAAGGAACAGTATGGAAGAGGCAGAGGAAAATGAAAGGAACAGAAAGTAAATTTAGAACAAACACACATACATTATTCTGCTGTTTAAACATACCTCACTATAAATCTTTTTTTGCTGTAATTGTTTCCCTCTGTGGAAGACTTCCTTAAAATCAGTGAAAATAGGATAATTACTAGCATGTTTTGAATATAATATTGCTGGCTTGGGGTATAAATGAAAATCAACCCTTTTAGAAACAGTGTTGATGAAATCTTCTATTATCTTCTGTTTATGCAGACTATCATGACTCCATCAACTGTGCTGATGCCTACCTTTGAAAAGATGATATAAATTTTTATGATGTCATGTTTGTAAGTTTTATAATAAATTACTTTTATTTATATTTTCAGTGGGTCATCTTTTGTCTCAGATGAGACCACATGTATTTATCTACTATATAACTTTTTAAATTTAAAAAGAAAATGTAGACACAGTCATGTACACCGAATAAATGACTTATTTCCAGACTTACTAATTTTACAGGTAAAAATAGTGTATCTGGTGAGGAGGGAGATTTTACATACATGTTCTGCAAATACTCTTTCTTACATGTATAAATAGGCAATATGTATAAAATAGGCAATAATATTTTTGGTATATGCAACGGCTTATTGGGTCAGTTACAGTAAAATAACCAAAACACTATTGTTCACATAATTTTACACAAATACTTATTTTGACCATGATTTCCTGTAGCTAATTTATTACTCTAATTGAACAACAGGGGTCTGGTATAATTTCCCTTGAACACTTTTGACTCAGTAGCTCTGAAAGTTAGTCACATTGTCCTTCTGGCACAAAAACCAGGAGTGGTTTTTTGCTTAATTTTTGTGACTAATTTTTGAAGGACAGAAATACGAATAAATGTTTCATGTCTTTTGGAAGATTTGGTCTGGATTTGATTTTCAGAAATGTAGAAAGGTTCAGAGAAAAGCCTGTTGCTTTTTCTAAAAGGACTTTCCATAGAAGGAATGATCAGATTTTATGTACATAACCTCAAAATACTCTATGTGTCTTTGGTAATTCTACAGAAAAGAGCTGATTCTTGGTAGAATGTCTTGACAGAAATAGTTAACAAACAAATTCACTTCATAATTTATCATCTCGAGAGTTCTTCACTGTTCCATGTGGAATAGATTGAGTGTTGTCCTGGTAAATAGACCTCTTTATTTTCAAGGGGTAAGAATGACATTGCCAACCACGGTTTCTTACTGTTTGTTCAGAAAATGCAAGCAAATAATTTCTGTCTTTTCCTTAATCAGACAGGTAGTCTGGTGTTATTATATTTCTGCTACCCCTGCTACATGAAAAATATAAATAACATGTTTTATAAGTATATGATATGAATACAAGACAAAAATTTGAAAATTGTGGAACACACAATCTGCCATGGTTAACATTTGTTGGGATCAGGGGAAAGCCTTACCGGTTATGGCGAAAGCAGAAGACAACTAAAGAGGGAAAATCTGCGGAACCATCCATCCTGTGGAATGAGGAAAGACCTCCCACAGAAGAATAAAAGAAATCCCGGGTTTCTACAGTTAATCAGTAGCTAGATATTTAGTGTATTAGAATAGGAATGGAGTCGTCATAATTCCAAATATTCTGATTGGTTCTATGTACCCTGGTTCCCCCCAGTTACCTCCCTGTCATTGGCCAGCCCTTTCCTGGGCTCACTGGCTTCTCCCATTGGTCAGCCTGTGGTGCAGTGCACTTGTGCCATATATGGTCGGCCACTCCCTTGCTCCTCCCCAATCTGCCCTTGTTTGTGGAAGCCCATCCTCCTTTTTTGTTACTTGATGTAGACTTGCCCAAACTCCTCCCTGAACTCCACCCCTGTTCTAGTCCCTTCCATGCTCTCCTTATATAAGCCGGACACCATCTTAATAAACTGGCCGTTTTGCACCTCACCCTGAGCAGAGTGGTCCTTCCTGTTCTCCTGCAGGTCTACATCAAACATTCAGGTTTGATTAATTTCTGTCCTATGGAATTAAGTTTTAGGTATTCTTGGTTTAGGAAAACTGTAATGTAAAGAAAGTAATAGTCACAAAACCAGTTTTTAATTAGTGCTTTTAGAAATAATCAAAATTGCTATATAAATACTTGACCATTTGATTTCTTATTGCTTACAGAGCCAGACACTAACAATAAATTTATTTTTCCTTTAAATGAAATCTAAGGCAGGGCTAGCTTGTGCTTCCAATCTCAGTGCTTACAGAAAGCAATTGAGAGACTACATTGTGTCATGTGACTGCACTTCACTCTGCTTTGGGCCAGTTTAAACTTGCTTATAAATGTTAAAAAAAATCCAAAAACAAAACAAAACATCTGTGATACGAACCTTACAAATTATACTAGTAAGCAAGAAAGAGGCTAAGCTGGAAATACCAAGTAAGAAGGATTCCTTCTGAATAATTTTTGCCTCCTAATAATAGATAACTTTATTTACAATAATTTACTTCCTGTTAATTGGGTTGGTATAGTTTCCTGGCCCAAAGAAATTAAGACAAGAGATTTTAAGTTAAACTACATTGATGCAGTTAAGCTGACTTTTCTAACTTAGTAATTGGCAGTTGGCATTATGCTCTCGGTTTGGGATTGTAATTAAACTCAGGGTTATATGATAAACTGACTTTTCAAATTCAGTAGTTGACAGTTAGTTTTGTAATTAATGTTAGGTCTCTGAGTGTTGTACTTTGGACCCGAGAACAATGCATAGTAATGACTGAAAACCCCAGAAACTGAACCTTAATAAAGGCTAGCCAATCAGGTTGCAGCAAAGTCATTAACAGTCATTAGCAGTCATTTAGTAGCTGGCAAGAACTGGTGGAGGGGAATCCCCAGCAAAAACAACAGAACAGTTCATAGGCAAAGACAAAAGGTGAAAAGTTCAGGATTGATGAAGACTGATAAGAGGACTACCAAAGAGCCCGACGTAAGGGAGACAACCACCATAGGAACAAAGCACACAGGTGCAAGCCGACTAGCCTTAAGTAACGAAAGGAGCCACCTACAAAATACGTATGTCTGAGATGATGTAAAACTCAGATTAGGATCCGGCATAAAAGGCTGCAAACCTCATGTATTTGGTGGAGCTATCCCACTCACTCTCAGTGCCTTATAATAAACAAATACCTACTACTCAGAGGCAAAAAGTCTCTTGGTGATCTTTCTGGCTGGGGTTCGGCATCAACATTTTAAAAATAGTATACCTAAAAGTAGCTTAATTCTGTCAAAGCTTTGGATCACCCCGATCTCTTAAAACTCTTGCCATTTTGCTCATACTGTATTCCCATTGCTGAAATTTAATGAGCTGAGAAACATGCTTGGGTTGAAAAAATATGGTACTTGTCATGTTATCCAAAATATTACTGTTTGCTACACTGCACCAGTGTGTTTCTTTAAATACAAGGCATACCATAAGGAAAAATTCCTTCCTACAGGAGTTAGCCAGAAGAGTTAGTGTCATACTTTTATGATAAATATCTAAAAAAACTTTTAATGTAGAAAGGCAATAATTATGGTTCTACCTAAAACCATAATCAGAAAGGGAAGATGTGATTTAAAATGCCTAAAAACATGTTTGCCTATGAGACCAGAGCAATTTAAGGTCTCTCCAAATAATGTCTGCTTTATTGTCTATGGAACATTTTAATAAAATAAAACAAAATTAAGTATAATCATCTCCCATAACAGCTTCCTATCATATGGTAACATACCTGCCTTCTTACTACTGTCTACTCAGTAACTGAACCTTGTGATGCACTTTTATGGTGCTTCCCTGCTGGGTCTATTGCACACTTAGGAGTATAAAATCGTGTTATATTATTTTACTGCTTTCAGCCGGACTAGCTCCCTTTTCTACAGTAGATTGTTTTACACAGTATAACAGCAGTATCACATAAAGTCTCTGTAGAACAAGCTCTTTTTCTCTTTTTTATCATCCCTTCATAATTTTGTCTAGGCCACTTTGTATATGTTCCTAAAGCTCATCATAGTGTTTTTCTACATATTGCACAAATCCTTTGGCTACCCAAACTGTTTAAAAGGAGGCTATGAACTTGACATGAAGAAGGTAAATTCTGTACTTCAGGGGAAATGTTCTGTATCAGTCCTTCCAAGACAAGTCCACAGACTTGGGGATGGCTTTGCCTAAAACTTCTAGATTTCTGGATGCATAGAAGAAACAGAACCAACTTCCAACTAAGTTGTAAGTGTGAAAAACTACTGCTTAAGTTTCCACAAGAATAATCTTGCTTTTGGTCTCTGTATCTATGCTCCAAAATTTAACACGGGGAATTATTACAACATTTTGTTTTAAAACACACGCATTTTTCTTTAAATTTTATCAGCTTGAAAGAGTATGATGGAACAGCTTGATTTAATGAAAATATTGAGATTCAAAGATTAATTTTTTGAGTTTGTGAAAACTGTAGAATAGCTTAATTTCAGTCCAACGTTGTGTAGGTACTATTCGCATATTATTACATGTTTCTACAGCTTATTTCCACATCTGCAAAATATTTCTTTTAATGATGATTGTAAGTTCTGCAAGAACTGAATTGCTTTACCAGGCTTTTGTAACCAAAAGACTAGAGGATTTAAAGAAGGTGATTTCAGTTGGGAAACTGATAATGACTGAAGCTTCAGCAACACTTTGAATCACAATAGGTATGGAGTATGGACTTACATTTTCTTTTTCAGTGCCTTTGGGATTTTTCCTTCCAACTTAGACTTTTTCCATAGTTATAACCTTACACAATTTTCTTCCAATTTGCAGAAGAAAAGTAACTGAATAACACAAGAAATACAATTCCTTCTTGTTTTTAGAGAAACTGTAGGAGATTGTACACTGAGCAGAAATTATCCCTCTGACATTGTGAATAACTTCTGTGAGAGTAAAATTTCAGGTATTCCAAAGCTTGAGGTCTTAAATCATGTTTCAGTCCATTACTATAAGCCTAGAACAAGATACAAGGTTTTGATCAGTCTTTTCTTTCCACCAGAAGAGTAATCTTGATCAATATCAGCAGAGATAATGTCTTAGCTAAATTGAAAAATAAAACTGAAAATGGACTTTTTGAGGGTTATTTGCATTCTTTGATAAATAATTCTTATTATTTTCAAAATATAACAGTGGCAAATGAGAAATAGTTGTGTTTAGTGTCAGCAAAACCAGAAAAAAACCAACACCGCTAGTTGATGCTGCAAGAAAGAATATTATGTCTTAAATTTCAACAAATAGGCAGAAATTATCTTTGTTAGTGAACTGATCATGTAAATTTCTTCTTCTATTGATAGCAGAATGCAAGAATGTAAAAAATCACCCATATATGAGAAGAGACCACTTACAGGCATAAATTTTAAGTTAAATGACAATAAAGTTTCTCCACATAAGCATACTGTACTTACTCCTATTTTGGTGAACAGTAAAACTTCCCTTTATTGTTAGATTAACAGGGCATGGCACTGAAGCTTCATGTTTTAGCTGCAGATGTAATAGTAAGGCATTTTTTAAAGCACTAGTAGAAATAGTAGGAAGCGTCCTCTTCATGGAAAGATAATGCTTAGCTGGTAACTTGACACAGAACAAATTTTGCTGAGTAAAAAGCTTCCATTTTTGGGCACAGTAAACTGAAACACAAGCATTCACAGGAAAGGTAGAAGAGCAAGGAGAAGGGGTATCTTCTGACTGTTTAGCATGAAATGTATGGCCTAGTTTAAAACCCTCAGTTTTGAAAGAATGGCAGATCACTGCTCCTGTTGAAGGTAAGAATGGTTTGATTAAATCACCTGTAAGTTGGTTACAGCTGATGGTTTGTTTTTTTTTGTTTTTTTTTTTTTTGCAGGTTCTTGGCTTGTCTTTCTGTCCACAAATATGGAATAGAAGAAAATGAAGGTGTCAGAAAATTTTTAGGTGTATATAAAAAGGTATCTGTGCTTTCAGTTATGTAGGCTTTTACCTATATAAAGTGGTTATCTTGGCGTTATAAATGAATATCCATAGGGAACAGCCCCAACAAAAGTTGCCTTGATTCTAGAGAAAAGAAAGTTTGGATAGCAGCACTGGAGTCTTATTTAAAGACCATTTTTTCAATCTGCCTTTCTGAGCTTTTTTATTTAAAGAGTTATCCTGAGTAAGCCCGGATGTATGTGTGAAAGTACATGCATACTGCATCCATACATGTCCATGCATATGTATACGGATACTTACATGTGTTCAATCGAATTGTCACGGTGCCACTTTATAGAGCTGACTCTGAAGATTAGATCCAATAAGCATTGACAAATTGAAGTTCCTGTCACAACCAGTTTATATAAGAAACGGTATAAAAAGTTTATATAAGAAATGCTATAAAACCCCATGCAGCAGTTGTCAAAATTATGTGAAAGAAAATTATGTGAAATAAAATGCTTGGTCTACTTAATTCTGCACTGACTAGCATTTTACTTCACTGCAGCTTCCTGAGGAGAGAGAGATGCTGATCTCTTCTCCATGGGATTCAGTAGTAGGACACATGGAATGGCTTCAAGACACATCAAGACAGGTTTGGTACAGGAGTACAGGATTAGTTATGAAATTTGTCATTGCCATGGAACAAAATCTTTAAATGTGGCATCATACTTGAGTCTGTTGCAACTATTCAATGTGTAAAATCTATGAGGAACAATCCTTTTCTAGAGCAAGTCCCCAAATCACCTTACAATCTGAACTGGTTACTGCCTAGAGATACATGTGACACCTTATGGGATAGAAGAAAGAATCCTTTGAGATTGCACAAGGGTTCTTATGGTATATGTAGGGACAGGAGTAGAGATGAAGAAATGGAGGGATGTTTTTCCAATGGTTTTGGAATGAAAAAGCATAGAAAAATAGAGAGTAAGAGGATGAAAGAGCTTCGAGGTGTGTGAACATGGGCTGAGTAGTGTGCTTGTGGGGTCATCACATCCTCAGCATGGTCTGTCCTGTCTTCTCACTGATTTGGTCTGTCCTTTTTTGACTATATATATATATAGTCATATTGACTATATATATGTATATATATATACACAAATACACATACACACACATATATATGAATCCATCCAGTATATGGTTTTAGATATTCTCAGTATTTCCTGGTCAAAGGGGGTATGTCTGTGAGTATGCTTATGCTGGGGTTCAGTACCAGCTGGGGGTGTGGAACTGTGGAACCACAGCTCATGGTGGTGTGTGCCAGCATGCCAGCAACTGGAGAGACTGCAGTGTCTGCAGGTCATCCTGGTGCATACATTTGTATGGGCAATTCCACAGAATCACAGACTATTCTGAGTTGGAACGGACCCACAAAGATTGATCCAGTGATTGATTCAGGGAATCATCAAGCTGATCATCCAGCTCTTAAGTGAATGGCCCTTACAGGGATGGAACTCACAACCTCAGCATTATTAGCACCAGGCTCTAAGCACCTGAGCTAGTATCTCTCTATTGCAGCACTCCAGTACTGTGAGCTGTCCCATCACCTCTCTGTGATCTCAAAATCTCCACAAGTTGCAGCAAGTAGCCTTGCAAGTGCACACAGATATCTAATTCCTCCTGTTTATTTCCCATGCTGTGCGTGTTGGTGTACAGGCACTTCAGAGGGCAGCATGCTAATTCCTCTAAAAGGGTCTGGGTGTTTTTGTCAAAAAGATGCCTTGAAGGTTTGTCCTTGCTTGCATGCAAATTCTCAAGGTGGCTGTTGAAGATGTCTTTTCTTGATTATATGATACCTTTCTGTTACGTTGTGTCAATCCATGCCTTTTGCTGATCAGCTCTGTCCATCATTGGCTCACAAGATTGCTGGAAGCTCCCTCTCCTATTGTATGTACCCTCCATATCCATATATACATACATATGCGGAAATACATATGGATATGTAGCTATGCACATACATATATAGATGCACACACACTACATGTGCAAATATGTATGAATATATGTGTTTTCTACTAACAGGCTTTCATCCTGCTCAGCCAAAGAGGGGATCAAGTTTTTAGCCTTATTCAAGTCTGTTTTCTTTCTGTGTTGATTAGAATCACTGGCTCTATATACAGGCAATACATATGTAGATCTATTAAGGTATACACTGTCTTAGTTCAAAAGAGAACTAAGATATTATGCTAGCTATAATGTTTAACCCTTTAAATTCAGAAAACAAAACTTTAATTAGGGAAATATATATATANTGACGAGAGACTGCGCTCCCTGACCTGTGCAGAAAGCCAGAAACACCAACCCCTTCCCCCTCTCTCCCCTGCTGGGGGAAGATCCGAACAAAAGACCTGGCCACAGTAGATAAGATCGACATATGCGTGTCTTTTGTCTCCTTTGTTAAACATCTTTACCGACTCTGGGGCATTGGCTCCAAGCTATTTGGAAGGTATTCCAGCTTGGGTTTGAAACTATAACAACACATACACATACTCATATGAAGTGCAGTGTGTGAGCATGCTAGTTAAGATTATACGAACAGCTTTCCTCCTGGTTGGACCTGCCAATATACACACCTGCAGGATTTCAGACTACTAGATCTGGCAACATATAATAAACAAACACACAAACAAGACCAATTGTAGGTTTTAGATTTTTGTTATCATCTGTTAGCAAATATCAGTTTGTTCCAGCACAATGGGGCTTGTGCTCTTGAAAACTCATTTTTTCACAGGTTAGAGTAGTGCCAGGTCATCAGTATTCAGAACTTCCAGCAGCATTCAGCTCTGGATCATGATTGTGCTTCCAGGCTCAAAATAACAAATTTGCAGTGTTGTATTAATCTGGAATTTACTGTATTTTACTTTAAAGGATCTGAACTCTAAGTTTTTCAGGTCTCAGTGCATAGAATATTAACATTTTCAACTATTTTACCAATATAATGGTTTGTGTACCTAAGACAGGGAACAGAAGCATGAGTGTTATTGAATTTCTATTCCAGAATGTGAGCTTTTCCTGCTTTGGTCTGTATAGCTCTGTGTGAACTTAGTACTGAAATCTCCTTCCTAACTATGACTTGGCTTCCCCAATTAGTCATTCCCTACTGTGTTATTGCAAAGTCACTCAGACTGTTGTCACTGAGTTATTGCCGGATTTAAAGAAAGGAAAACATAAAAATGTTCTTAAGAAACAAAACAACACAAGAGCCTGTGGTAAGCTGGAGAGAGAATACAGCTGATGAGTCCTTGCAAAAAGTTGAACAACTGAGGCAGCAATAAGCTTACAGTCCAGAGAGTCTATGCTTAATTTTTAGTGTGAAATAATTATGTCTTTGTAGAGGGTTACCATCATCACAGGCAGACTAGCAAAGTCTGGAAACTGTATCTTCTCTGTAGAGAAACTTCATAGTTTCTTCATTTTATGAGATTATCAGTCTCATGTTGAGTTTCTGTAATTGTTGCCTTATTCACAAAGAGCCTTCTTCAACAGAAACTAAACAGTGACTCTGGATTGAATGAAGATATACAAAGCAGGTTTTTTCCTAAACAGTTCTTTTTTTTTCCTAAACTGTTCTTAAAAATTTTAACCCAATAGTTTTTGAATCAACATAAAAATTCTTTACTTTTCCCTACATTTTGGGATTTTCAAATTGTTTTTCATCCAATTTTAGGACACCACATTATCCTATTGGCAGAGAGCATTCTTCACCGCATGGCAAATGGAAACAACTGACAGAAGATGACAGACTTGGGATATTCTGATCAGGTATTTGGGGCTTTTGTGAAACTTCTTTCATTGTATTTGCTTGCACTTCCACTTGCACTTGCTCAAAAGTAAAATTTTAGTAGCCTAGGGGAAAAAGAAATACCTTTTTACCATTGCTGAAACAGAGGTCCATAGTTTTTCCCTGCATTCATCAGAAGAGAATGTCGTCACTATGGTATGATCACATCTATCTACTTCCTAAGGGAAGGATATGCTCAATGAGGAAAAATTTGAATAACATAAAGTATATTTCTACAGTTTATTCTTTCATAAAGTCTCAAAGTACTTAATTTTCCAAATTAAATAATTTGCTCATTAAATTGTTTTTTTTGCATTTTTACTGAAATCAAAACTGTCTGAGACATAGACAACAACATCAAGACTATACAGTAACTTTAAGAAGGAAGGTGGAAATGGCATATTAATTACCTTAGTAAGTGAAGTTTCAATTTGTGTTTCCCCAAGCAGTCCAACAGGAAATGTCAGAGATATTAGTGATACCTTATGACTGCCCTTGAAGTAGACTTCATATTTTCTGTGTGCATTAAGCATTTAACTGAGGCTCTCTTTTATATTAAAAATAGCTGCAGAGAGAGCTGTAAGGTTCCAATCTCCCAGGACTGTATGGCCTGGAATGGAGCTACCATGGAGCTAGGCAAACTTTTGTGTTTGAAATTCACAGTGGAATAGAATCATATAATAGGTGAGGAAGTTTTAGAGCATCTCTGTGTATCCTGGAAAGAGAAGTAATAATGTTATTTTTCATACCACAAATCTTAGTATAAAGATTTTTTTTGGAAGTTGCATGTATATGGTATTATTCTAGCATGTATCAAACCTTTTTAAAAAGAGAGGGAAAGAAGGAAAATAATAAGGAAGAAAAGAAGGAAGAGAGATAGGGGGATGAGGAGAAGGGAGGAAGGGAGCAGAAAGGACAGGAGGAAAGAAAATCCATGTCACTACTGTTCTGTTTCTCAGAAATTTCAGAGTGAGGCTATTCAGTTTTTATGGTTAACACAAGATTCTAAACAACAAAACTCATCTTATTAATATGGTATGCTTCTTTTCTGAGAAAGGGAGGTTTATATACATAGAAGTGAAGTCTGAAACAAGAGGTGGTCAAGAATCTGCACCTGTAAAGAAGCCAAGTTCTTCTGCAATATTCCTATCTTCTTGCCATGTCTCTTTGGGGAGAAGATTTGATCCCATTGTGGTCATTCTCAAGCAAACTCAACACTACAAAAGGGGCTTTACATTTGCACTGAGACTTAGTCCACTCATTATTTATTTTAAAAAATAGTTTTTATCATATTTGATAATATGTAAAGGGATTTAGCTATAGTTCTCATAGTTTTGCCATTCCATCTGTCAATATGGAAAAATAATATAATCTGCACAAAATTATTTATTCCATTGTCCAATAATTAAAAAGAGTTTATCTTTTTTTTTTTAATCAATTTGTTGAGCTACATCAGCTTATTAAAGTAAGTAACTTGGCCCAGGTTTTGGCTGTTCACTACGAAAAGGATATTGGGGTGATGGACTGAGTCCAAAAAAAGGCAAAGAAGCAGGTGAAGGGTCAGTCCTAAGATGTACGCCTGGGGAAGCTGGGGTTATTAAGTCAGGAGAAAGGGAGGCTCAAGGGAGACCTTATCACTTTCCAGAAATATTTGAAAGGAGGCTGTATCAAGGTGGGGGCCAGTCTCTTCTCCCAGGCAAGTACTGTGATGAGAGGAAATAGCTCCACGCTGCATCAGGGAAGGTTCAGGTTGGACATTAGGAGAAATTTCTTCCCCTATTTCTTCCCATTAAGGGTGATTAGACATTGAAGTGGACCACCCAGGGTGATGGTGGAGTCACTGTCCCTGGAGGTGTTTAAGAAAAGACTGGAAGTGGCACTTAGGGCCATGATGTAGGTGATATGGTGGTTTGGTCAAAGTTGAACTTGATCTCAGAAGTTCCTTTCAACTTAATTGATTCTGTGATTCCATATGAGTCTTCTACAACTTCGGTACAATTTTTGGCACAGCGGAAAATTTGAACCAACAATGCTTCCAAATCTATTTGCTGGTGTCCTAGTTCAGCAGAAGACACCGATTATCACTGTGTGGGGGGTGATCAAGGCTGTGTATTCTACACCCTCTATTCATTCCCCAAGAATAATGGACCATTTGCAGTAGTTGCCCAGGAAGTTGTTAGCACCTCCACACCCAGCCTGAGGGGGTGTGGGTGCTAATGGGCCATCAACAGTTCAACAATATCCCATGACTCACAGAGTTAATCACCCATTGTGTGAGTTCCCGCCCTGGGGGAGGGACTGGGTGTTCCCTGAGGGTATATAAACAGGGCTCAGAAGAACTTGAACACCTCTTCATGGGATCCAGAGGAGCAGCAGGACCTCAACAGGAGGAAACCACCACTCTCGAACGGACTACGAGCATCACTTCCGACCAGACCACAGCCATCATCTGCACCAACAAGATTTCTTTACTTCTTTCTGCTTTGGACTCGGGGGAACCTCGTGGGTCTCAGCACCAGGGCTAACAAACCCCTTTGGGCTTGTGCCCCGGGACACTGGGTTATACTGCTGGGTTTTTGGTGAGTTGAAAGCAGTGTCAGTGTATTTATGGTAATATCTTTCATTAAATTGTAACTGTGACTTATAATCTCTCTTGTGGTGGGTCCATTTCTCCTGCTGGTTTACCTCTAAACCAACACAGCTGGTTACATCAAAATAATACTGTGAATATTGGAAAGTGGATAATCCATCCAGTGTATGTTCCTTGCTTGTTTCTGTGGATTTTATCATCAATACCAAGGGTGGAATGAGAATTTTAAGCATAAATTTGTGGAATCTGTCATGAAATATTCCAGTGACCTGAAAAAATTGCTGATGTATACTAGAATTACACAGAGAACAATGCTGAGTGATCTTTAAACCCTCAGACTCTTCCTGAATTGGAATTAGAGCATCAAAATTTCACTGGATAAGTACTTTTATAAAATGCAATTTCCTAAAAACTGCCAAAAGAGTGTCAGAAATCACACTATGGTAGATTGATTAACTAATTAAATAAGTAAAAGAAAACATAAAGAGATAAAAGAAAATACTAGCATCACTCTGTACCCATCTGTGACCCTAGTTTAAGAATTTACTGTGGATTTTTTAGGCTGATCTCCTTGCTTCCAAATCATGAATTCAATGTGCTCTGAGCCATTGGACATTCCTATGCAATGACATACATTCATTAGACCACACACACAGTAATTTTAATGAAATGTCTGTTTCTGCTTGCTATGTTAGTCAATGTCCTTACACATTTGAAATTCAATGAGGAATTTGCAGCAATAGTCCATCTTTACTGTAAACTATGATATAGTATATAGCATACGTCAAAATATTAAGCAAATTTTTAACTCAATGCTTTCCCTTTCCATCAGTCTCACTTTTTATAACCTGACTCATCTAGAAGACTGGATGGAAGAAATATAATTTTTTTCCCCAAAAGATTGTCTGGAGTCCTGACAACACTTTGGCCTATGACTATTCCGCAAATATTAATAGTTGAAAAAAATGTGCTATTTTTTCTCTTAATATTAGTGCAAGATAAAGATTTACATGCGTAATAGACCACAGGCCAGAACCTTGACATCTTAGAAAGAACTTCTTAAAGTCAGATTAAAAAAAAACAATGTTGCAGAGATATATAGTGCTACCTTGATCTTCATGGATTTATAGTTGCTCCTCTCTGTTACTCTGGTGCTTGCAATCATTTGCAAGAATCAAATTAATATTTCTGTGACTACTGTAGAGGAAGGAAAATAAAATGAACTTTAAGAACAACATTTTCAGTTGCTAGTCAAATGAAGCATCTCTCGTTCTCTGTGTATTTGTCTGGACATTGAACAGTAGTGCGAGAGAGATATTGTTATAGTTTCAGAATCTCATTGGAATTCTTTCCAGAGCTTGGAGCCAATGCTCGGCATCCTGCTGGTAGCTAACAAAGGGGATAATGAATATTTGCATTCCAATTTAATGGCCAAGTGGAGACATTTTTGTTCTTTTCTCCCGGGCTGCAAGAGGTGGGAGTTATAGCCTTTCAGGGAGCAGCTGTTAATTTTGGGTTTGTTTGGCCCCACTTTGCCCTCTCCCTCTCCCCAAACCCCCTCCCCCTGTGTTGGGGATTTGGGGAGGGACTTTTCTTTCCTTCCTTCAGCCCCAGCTTCCGGATGGAGGCAACACCAGTAGGGAGGCTGCTGCCATTTCTGCCCTCCTGCCCAGCTCAACGCCTCTTCTGTTGAGCAGAGGAGGGGAACATGCCTGCTCTGCACCATGGAGAGGGGAACCCTCATCATTCCACTCCCCATCGGTCCTGTGGGAACCGAATCAAGACTGCTGCGTTGGCCATTGCCTCTACAGGAGTTCTTTGCCCGGCCATGGCAAGGGAGGCAGCTGGAGAGACGACCCGCAGCCGGCCGACGTGCAACATCTCCGCCTGCTGTCTGTAAATATAATTGCACCATTAGGAGAGCAGAAAACTGACTTTTTTTGTTCAAAGGGTTTATTACAGACTGGTTGGTCTTTTTTTTCTGGACATATATAGATAGATATATTGTGGTTAAGAACTGTTATCCTTTTCTATATATTTTTCTAATTAAAGTTTTGTTCTAAATTTAAGAGAGTGTGGCTCTTTTCATTTTTTTTTTTTCTGACCTTGGAGGAGGAAGGCCTGTTCCTTTTTTTCTCTTGGCCAACGTAGATATCTTAGTTCTCCTCTGAGCTAAGACAGATATTAATAAAGAGTTCAAATTATGTGTAATCATGGAGGTAGCATATATCCAAATCCTTGTGTAGAGTGTTACAAACTCTTGGATTCCAATAGAAAAAAAATACCTATTGAAAATTTTGACTTGGTTGGCTCATGAAGTGAAATTCAAAATTATGTGGCTTGCAGCATCTCTATGCAATTTGATTTTGTAAAACTTGTAGCTTGTTGTATGCATGCAAGACGGGACTAAAAATTAGACATTGTTCTCTCATTCTCCTGATGGAGAAAAAGTAAATATAAAATACATGTATGCATATATATTTGTATATTAATGCTATTATGAAACTTGTGAACTGATAAGCCTCTGAACTTCTGAATCACACTTCAGTCACTATAGAAGTTATAAAGAGACTTTTTTCCTAAAATATACCAACCAAAACACACAGGTAAAACCTAAGCAAATTCTTTCTGAACCAAACACTTTAAGAGTGCTAGAAGTGTGAAAATAACAACAACAAAAAAAAGTAAAAGGAAATTATTAAGAGTATCAGATAAGTAAAATTGACATCTCCAGACCACAAGATGTAAATAATTTTGTATTGTCTGACCTATCATTGTGTTAGTCAATACATTCATTTCTATGTTTCTGCTTTGTTTGATTTTATTTTTTATTTCTCTTATGTTCTCAGTTCAATATATTGAGGTATCAAAAAGAAAAAAAAGTAAGAAAAAAACAAACTGTCCATTATTTCATGTTTGGCTATGGCAAAAGTAGTAATGCAATAGATTTTTATTACTGAAAACATGTAAATATAAATTACATAGACAGGCACACTGAAGGAAGTGTGGTGGTTGTTCTTGAAACAACTAGGAATCTCTCTTTGATTTACATATGCAGCCTCAAGCTTTTTTCCTAGTAGGTGATTCTTCTTAAAGGCTGTTTATTTTACTTATCGCTATTAATATCCATAGACTCTTCCTGTTGAAGTATACAGTGAAGTCAAGGTAGTTAGGATGGTACTTATACATCTTCATGGATACACAAGATCTCAGTCAGAACAAAAATAGTGTGTTTTGCCTGATATTCAGTGTGGCGCTTTTTACACAGAAAACAACAATCCAACAGTTTCTCATGCCCTTCTAACTTCAGAATGACTCATAAGAAGAAAAGAAGCCAAGGCCAGCTTGTTCAGTGGACACACAAAATAGCCCCGGGTGTAAGAGAATAATGGAACTGCAAAGACTAAGCTCTGTTTCTCATCTTGTGCCAGACTGTTTGTATACCAGTTTCTATGTGTACATCACATATGATGCTGCCCACTAAGGGAAGGGGATCTTGAGAAAGTTTTCTTTAAAAATACCTCAGTAAATTCATATGGAATAGGCTCCTGGGAAGAGAATGGGGAAATACACGGGGCATAGATCAAGCAAATGTATAGACCCTGTAGCATCAACAGATATTGGGAGAGTCTATAGTAAACAAGGTGGAAAACAGACACAGAAGTGGAATGAGCAGAATATGTGAAACTTTCTTCAAGCCAAGGAAAATATCATTATTGTTAGACTTGCTAGAAGCAAGATCAGAGGAAAAATCAACATTGCAAGCATTTAATTGGCAGAAAGGAGACTTGTTTTCAGATTTGTACTTCCAGTCTCTCTCACTTAACAGGTCTGAATTTTCTCCTGTATGAAAGTTACCTTCCTCTTATTTGCTTTATGTGATGTGTGGATTTAGATATCTTCTGAATTTTTTGACTGGACTTGCTTATGGGAAAATAATAATAATAAAAAAATAATAAAGGAAATGCTTTATCTGGAGCTTCTGGAAAATTTGAAACCTCATTAAACATCAAACAGTTGGAGTCAATACCTGTGGTTCACCTCTTAGGTTGAGCTCCATGTCTTTTTTCCACTTTCAACATATTTGTCATCAAAAAGACACACTATTAGAAAATTCAAATGAAATGCTGCTTGACCCAGCTCTACAAATGACAGTAGATTTCCTTCACTGTAAATATTCTTCAATGTTCAGTTAAATTGACATGGTAGAATTTGTCTTAAGATCACAAGAATTACCATGTCAGGTCAATGCAAAGGTCCATTTCTTCATTGTCATACTGCCAGCAGCAACCAATAAGAAAAGTAGAATCAAACCTGCCCAATTTTTGTTATTCAGTGGGCAGGTACTACTGGAGAAGTTCTATTGCCCACAGAGACAGGAATTTCTGGAGCTATTTCATGTGCAAATGCTCCTAAAAACTTCTATCTAGCTGAACTTATATAATTGAGAAATCAAGACAGAAGTTTATCAAAAAATATCTTTTATTAATTAGGATGTAAATTTATATATATAATTATTTTTTACCTCCACAAATAAGAGATAATAGGATAATACAATATTTCCCTACTAAAATACATGCTCTAAGTTACAAATTTATTAAACCAAATTCTTGGCCTCATACTAGCATATTAACCAGCATTCTATTGTTCTTGCTATGTCATGCATTATTCTTTTTGATTTCTTTCAATATATGAAACAGTCTTGTATGCTGTGAAGACTGTGAAGTTTTACCTGAAGTTATTATCCAGGTGGGCTTTTTGTTCACAACCATAACAATCACATGGAAACAAAGTTAGCTGTTGATGCAGTCCTTAAAAAAAATAAAAAAAAAAAAAAGAGGAGAGAAATCAACATAAAATATGAAGGAGAAAAGTGAAGATGTATGTAGCACAAAAATATCTATGTCTGCAAAAATGTATTTCACCCTCATTTCTTCATTCATAGTTAAAACCTTAAATATTAAGAGAATAGATAACTATTAGACAAGACATCATCAAGAATGTCCCTCAATTGTCAGATATTAAATTCAGGGCAATCATTGTGGCTTTTGTCAGCTACAGAGAAGCTGATGAAAAAAATAGAATATGTAACATGATGTCCCTTTCATCTATAAAAATATCAACTCAGAGGTTATGCTTCATTAGCTTCAAATTTAGCATGAATAATGAAGGAAGAAGGCACAACATTCCTTTGATACATTGTGCAAAAGCTTATCATTCCCACTTTCAAGTGACAGTTTATTCAATAAGGTGAATAATAGAAAATATTCAGACTATATCCAAATCATAGTCTGACACTCTCCGCCTGATTACAGAGTAAATATAACAGCTCTGTACCTCTATTTTGTATGATTAGGAACTAAAAAGGATAAGAGGTATGGAGCTCCCTGCAGTGTGCTCACTCAAATATTTTCCCCTTAAAAACATTAATTGAATCAGAAAAAAAAAAAAAAGTTAAAAAAATTTACCTTGGCAAAAGACACTAAGAATCTTCACTTTCTCATTATACACAAGGAAACACCTGGAGTGTAAAGAATAAATATCTGCAGTAGTTCATTGGTTTCTACAAACTCTTTGCAATGTCATAACATATACCACTGCAGGGAGGTAGCAGTAAACAATTCTCATGGCCTCTCTAAATTGCAATGCATTTGCCTAAATTTTAATTGTTTGAATGTGTCAAATATTGTAAAAAAGAACTGCTAGTTGAGATCACTTTTGAAGCACATCCACTCAGACTTATCCAAAATTTCACTGGAGATTTCTGTATCTAGGTAAGTAGAAATAGTAGATTCATCAGTTTTTCTTTAGAATCTGCATCATGATTCTCTTTAGTAGGACGTAATCATGAGAATATCCAAAAACCAGTTGTAAACAATTTAAAAGATATCTTTGGATCACTGTTTACTCATCACTATTCCTAGAAGATGGGAGATTGGGAATTCCAAAATTATACTGCTGTGTGAATAAAAAGGGGAAAAATAATCCTCCCGTGACCCTCTTAAAAGCATAAGATGTTCTCGTCCTTCTTTGCCTGAAACTCTCCACTTCCATCATGCTGAAAAAATGCAATACAAGTTTAAAATTTCATACAGATAACAAGGGAAGTTTTGAGAAAAAAATAATAATACAGTGTTTTGAGTGTTTATTGGGTAACATATAATTTACAGAAAGCTCAGCATCTGAGCAAGTTAAGCCTTTTCAATTAATAAAGAGGAAATTATGTTTAGAACCATAGAAAACAAGAAAAAGAATAACGTACCTTATATACTTTTTCTTGAAATATTGGAAAATTAATAATCAGGAAAATGAGAATTTAAACTCTTTTTTTTTTCAGAAAACAGCATAGAACAATCAAATGTTAAACTCTGTGCCTTTGTCTGTGATCAGTTTGGGATATTTAAACTTGACAGATGAAGCTTTGTTATTAATTTCCTTATTTGTTTCAAAATATTTCCCTACACAATCTTGAAATGTAATAAAGAGGAAAAAGGAAGAAAAAAAACTTCAAGCATTAACATCCCCCCCAACAAACAAAAAACAAACAAACAAAAAAACCCCAAAAAACAAAGGAAAACACCCCAAAACTCCCAAACCTAGGCAAATAAGCTGTGGATATTGGCATTTTGACTTTATTTATGGACAAAACAGGTAAAATGAAAAAGAATTTTCCAAAGTTGAAGAAAACAGCAAAGAAGAAAGAAAAATAAGACATATTCCCTAATAAGAAAACACACTGCTTTTTCCAAACCTGTGAATTAGAAAGAACTTCATATTTCATGTTGCAACTAGCTCATCTCTGCAGGTGTTTAAATAATTTCTAATAAAAAGAAATATAGTCCTTGAAAGTCAGCGTGAGCAAAATTTGGCAGTTCTATTATTGAAAACAGATTTTCTGTTTGTTTTCAGAACAATATATATAGAACACTAAGCCCATTTTGGTTATGAACATTTCAACAAGTCTATTCTTCATATGCAAGTTCAGTAGATGTAATAAAATTATGGATTATGATGTTAATGGTGCTACCGGAACAGATCACCTTTGGAGATCTGTGTAGGTGCCAAGACCATCACATGCCACCACACATAGTGATTGTTTTAGAATCAGGACTTAGTTGTTTTTTATATTGTTCAGCTGCTAAAGGACACTAGCTAATGCTCACTACAGTTGTGTGTTATTTGAATGTTGGTTTTGATTTTTTTTTGTCCCCCACTAAGGTTGATTGAAAAATTTCATATAAAAATCATCACATTTAAGCTCACAAATACTAAAGTACTTATTTGAAGTTTGAAATATATTCCTGTAAATGTGAAAACTGTCTATTAAGAAATAGATAATTTATAATAAGGCTGACTTGACCAGTTGTTATCAGTCTGCATAAATATCACTGGTTGAATAATAAATGCATATGAATAATATTACAGACAATGGTACCTAATGCAGAGATTGCTAGTATTAGAACATATTAAAAAAAATACAAAAAAAAGACTTAATTTATAAACAATCCAGAGACAAATAATAATACACCGAGAGGGAAAACTGTATGTATCCATGATCAGAACAAAATGCTATATATGTTAACATTCCTTTTAATGAGCTAACTTGATTCTAGATTGTAGTGCTTAGTACTCAACGCCTTAGACATTTCTGACTGGGATTGCAGTTGTGTAAAGAGAGTAACACTGCTCGAAGACTGAAAATAATTACTTTTTGGTATGAATTTTATTCTGTGTTTCATTATCTGAGCACTATATCACCGTTCGACTTATCAACAAGCAACAGTTAGGCCAAATTGTCCTAGAGCTTGTCTTTTAGGTAACGCTGTGATACATGGTAATCAGTACATTATGAAATCAGCTTTCTAGGCTTGAAACTACCTTTTATTTTCCTGTATAAAATAAATAATTTCATAAACTACCAAAATACTTGCAAAGCAATTGAACTAGTTTTTCTATATAAGAGAATACCAACAATAGTTTCAATATCTTGTAACTTGAAAATATATTGCATCTGCCTTGAATTTTATTTTTTGTAAAAAATAGATACTGTTGAACATTTAGACCTCCATTTTAGTTTGTGTAAGGTTGAAATAGGATGACAAAAACTTTCAGAATGATACAAATGGCCTACCACCTGAAGGCCAGCTGAACTGCCTGAGTTGGGTTAGCAAAGAAGGGACAAGTGGCTGTACATTTTTTGTGCGTTTGCACAGTGTTCTGTTTAGTAATTGACATGTGTACTGAGGAAGCACAAAAGTATCATCAGTTACCCCACTTATATATTACAACACAGGTAAGATTTTATTTCTTTCTTTTGTTCAGGTTTTAAAAAAAATCTATTTCTGAGGTAAGTGTATCAATTAATGTGATTTGCTAGTGTTCTACTTGTTTTTGCAACATACCAGCAAACAGCAGAAGGTAGTAGGAAGTTTGGCTCAATTTTTATATTCTTGATGTTGCCACATATCCATTAGGATTTATTCAAATTTACAAGATAAATTGTTAAATATCAGTTTACAAATACAGATTGATTTTGTCTGCAGTGTGAATCCATTCTATATGGACATGCAAAGTCCTTAATATGAAGAAAACAATTTCTTTTTGTCAAAGTAATGAGAATAAATGATAGCAGAAAGAAGAACACAAATGCTCTATTCCTTTTCCAAATGAGATCTTTCAGGATATGTTCTAGATTTTTCCCTCAAACATCTCTGTTTACTACTGAAATAAATTAATTTTGTTTTGAGTTAATATGGTAAAATGCTGTCCCTTGAAAGAATGTGCATTTTTTCTGGTCACTACAAACAGTCACAAGTATGTGGATTATTGTGTTTTCACATTATTTTTCACATGTCCTGTGAGAAACAAAGCAGTACGTTGAGACTGAAATTTAGGTATATGAATAACAATTGCTGCATTATTTATAATCAGCAGTCAGGACTGTAAAGATGAAAATATAAAGATGAAAAATATACTATATGACTAAATTTGCTAAAGAGGAGGAAGGTTTATTGGAGTACAATGAAGGAAGTGTACTCTCTGTATTTCTTGTGCCATCAAGCTTGAAATTTAGTTGGAATTCAAAGCACAACCTTCTTCTTGTTCTGGATCTATGACACTGACAAACATGGGAAGTTTATCCTTCTGTTCCTTCAGACTTGGAGTCTAGCTGTGTTCCAATTTCTATATTGGTGCCTTTTGTTGTGATACTCCAGATTACTTGTGGTGGCCAAATAATTTTACAAAACTATCTAAATTGTCATCTAGACTGGCTGGTATCAACCAGAAGTACTAAGTCAAGACTGGGAGAGAAACGCAGAGTTGCATGGCCGAGTTCACTTCCCTGAGGAGCTGTGTCCTGCAGGGATAAAGGAGCTCTTTGTACATACACATGATCAGGTGAAGATTCATTTTACAGAATCTAGGTCTTCCTTTTCCAAAGAGTAGATTCAGTGATCAGTACCCTTCTGTTTATGACCTCCTAAAGTTCATGACCAGAGAATTTATAACAGTTGATGGAAGCCAAGATTTTAGCTCTGTCTTTCCGTTTCTTCATATGTTAGCTCAGCAGCAGTACTCTTTAATGAGTACTAATACAGTACTAATAACTACTCTTTTATTCAAGGGTTCTTGAGTATCTCTACACTTTCGTAGTTCCTTTAAGTTCATTTTTTCTATATGCTGAAGAACAGACTCTTACTTGAGCATAAATTTGGCATTGTGGATGAAACACATTCTTTATTTCAGTCTGTAGAAGCTTCCCATTAATTTCAAATGTTCTAGAATGCCTTTTGATTAACTCACTTTTGTTCATTTGAGGGCCATGGCTATTACCAAGCACACAGAATAGTTTCAATATATTTTCTCTAAAGAATTCTCTTTCGAAATAGGCAACATGATAATTGGCTGCTGAAAAAATTCTTTTTATACTGTATAATAAGGATTCTACCATTTTCTGTAAACTTAATTAATGTATGGGACTTGGACTTCAAACAAAAACAGTGCTCACAAATAACTTCTCATATTTAGCAAAACAATTTTTTAATTTAAGCAGGTAAAGAATAAATCAGCTTAGCAGACAACTTGGTGCAGACTCAACTGGGGCGTAATAGTTTTAAAGTGATGGTAGTATCTATGTGAAGCTATACACTTGCAAATAAGAGATGACAGTTAAACCTTTTTTTTTTTTTGATGTTGCCTTCTGTCTGTTCAGTTTTGGTGTCTTTTATCTTTGCTGTAATCAACACATACTGCAAAGACCTGATTAACATAAGAAGAAATTATGACTATGGAAATAGGGTTACCCAGAGGATTTTTCCCTCATTTCTGGAAGTGTTTTTTAATCAAAGAGTAATGCCCAGTTTTCAGGATGGCTAATTAAAGCCAGGAAGATTGAACAGTAAATACATTAATGTTGCAAATGCTTCTGTTATATTGCTAATATACGAATATGCCATCAAAGAGGATTCTAGGCTTTTATTAAAATATTTTTTTTCTGAGAGTAGGATAGGGTGATGGTATTTTCACATAAAAGCAGCAGTTTGAATGCAGCAGCTGATTAGACACCTGAATTAGAATGCAGAAAATTCCACCCTGAATCCTGATCAAGGTAATTTCTTTTCTGTTTTTCACTTTACACAATGCACACACACAGACTGACATGCACAAACACACGGACACATACGCACAAATGAGTTAGCAATTGCTTTTCTAAATAGCAGAAGTATTTTTCAGAATCATTTAGTCCTACTTTTTCCTTCACACTCTCTATCAAAGCACTATCATACTGTTGTGACTTTTTCCACAAAAAAAGTAAAACTAAAGTGGAAAAAAAAGCCCTCACATCCATATGAACAGAAGGTACATACTTACTACAAATCCTTCCTTTTTTGTTCATCTATAATTTTGTGTAGTATTAAATTGTCTTGTTCAAGCAGTTGTACTGACTTCAAGTTTCCTTCAATAATAGCATCTATTTATAGTTTCTAAATCTTCTGGAAAGAAAAAAGTGAAGTGGATGTTTTCACGATCTTTTGTCTGGAGCACCAAGTTTCCTTTGATCCACAAGCTTTTCATAATGAAAAAGAGCACTAGAGAATTTAAAACACTGTGGCAATCTCTGACTACTTTAAATTGTCTGTCACAGCCTATTAGGAAGATTATTAAAGTGAGTCTCTTTTATTTCTCTGTGATTGCTCACAAATACATTTATACTTAAAGGAAATTACCCTGAACATGTAACTACAAAAATATTTTTACATGGCATGATGGAAATGTTTGAGTGTAAAACTGCTATTAATCCTCGACTCACCTTAAAAATGGTACTGAAATAACTGATCCTATTGCTGTAAATCTCTTCCTGATGATTTTCTAGCTATGTGCATGGAAACAGACTAACATTGAGAAAGTCAATGAAGTGTTTGTGAAATTTTCTTTAATACTACTCAGGTGAAAGGCTGTGTATACATGCAAATGGCATCACAAGTGATGATTCTCAATATAAACTACAGATGCAAATGTTACCTCTGTCTTAAATAAATAATGTTAAGGGTTTTTTTTCCCCAGTTAGGCAACAAATTTTGTTAAACACGTTCAGCTGTAATCAATATTATCTAATTTCCATTTTCATAAAAAAAAAGATGCAAAATAAAATGAAAAATTAAATTAAAAACAAAATCAAAAACTGATAATTTGTGATATCACGCTTGATATTTTAATTACAGAAAAGAGCTGCTGAAGATTTTTTTGAGATGTATTTTTTTGTATTTTGAAATTTATTGCAATCATGGAACTTTAACGTGGAAAAACCAAAAGAGAACAGAGTGTAAAAAGAAATCCATTTTCAGATACCCAGCTATGTCACTCATTCAAGGTTAACAAGGAACTACAGTTATCAGTCTTACAGGACCTGTTTTTGACCATCCTACACTAACATCCTACATTTACAGGAAATGAGGTATGTCAGATGTCACCATTTACAATGGAAATTACTGCCCTTGGAATTGTGGGCTGAAATGAGAAGCAATATTTTTAAGTTGCTGTACCTGTTAGCCTTATTACAACTAGCATTTTCCAAGAAGGTAACAGAAGGGCATATTGTAAAGGTTTCTACACATAAAGTATCAACACTGAGATTTCAACACCTGTTTAATTCTTATTATAATTGTATAATATTAATATCATTATATTAATATCTTCTTTTTGTTCTTCCTGTTTTTCTTTTTCTTCTTTCTTCTTCTTTATTATTCTTCTCACTATTACCATTATCATTACCATTACTATTTTGTTTTTATCCCAGCCCACGTGTTTTAGCTTTTTTTGGCTCTTGTCTTCATCCTATTGAAAGTGGGGAGTGAGTGACCAGCTTAATTAAGAGTGTCTAGGCACTGCCCTAGTTTACCTGTTCTCACCCAATATTCTGTGCCTCTAACTAAATTTAAATTGATATTGCAAAACAAACAAAAGGAAAAGATATCAATAACCCAATTTTGTACTAGTTTAAATACCATATCTGACTCTGAGGTCTTAATCCATAGACACCACCAAGGTGTCAGGCTTCTTCTGTGCTGGGCCATCTCTCAAGTGGTGCAGGCTTTGAGGTACCTAGGCTCTCCATGCTCGGCTCAGAAGCTGCACCTGAGTTCATAATTGGCTGTGTTGTGCTGTGCTATTGGCATGCCTGCCCTTTTCAGCCCTGACTTACCTGTCTGGATGGAATTCTTAACTGGACCTCTCACTTTCTCAGATTCACAGGAGGACTGTTGGCTGGCCCAGGCCACTGTCAAGGACCTTGGCTCTTTGTCACACCAGGAGCTCTGCTTGCCCTACCCTTCCACCACACTGGGGTTCTGCTCTGCCCTGCTGCTCCTGGGAAGCACCTCTGAAACCTCCCACCTGAGATGTGTTTGCTGTCCACTTAAATTAGGAACATCAAGATCTTCATGTTGTCAAGCGGATTAGAAGACGGTAATAGCCACCACTCCAGAAAGGTGCATACCTGTGGTGGTATGAAAATAAGACGACTAGAAACAAAGCAGGCAGAAATTAGGAAGGATCTCAGGCAAGATGTGATGCTTTTTGACAAGAGAAAAAAGAGATAGAAACCAAAAAGCAACCCACACATGAAAACTGGAAATAAGGTGAAAATTAATGGCATCTGTTCATTAGCATGGGTGTCAAAAGTGAGGAAAAAATAACCTGACCAACAAAAAATACAGATTACTCAGTCAAACACTCTTCATGCTTTACATCAACAGGGTCCTATATACACTAAACCCATAGGAAATTAATACCTTATACCACCATGTCCCCCCCATCTTCAATTTTCTTCATTCTCTACATCTTTTCCTTCTACCTATTTCTTTAAAGCAAGAGAAAGCATGCGTTACAGTTGATTTGGAGCTACACATGTGCTGTCTGGCTGATTAGTAGGGGAGCTGAATGGCCAGCTGGCTAGCCAAACAGTCTCTTGAATTCGTATGTGTCTTAGCTCAAGAGAGAACTAAGATATTATGCTGGCCAAGAAATAATCCCTCTCCTT
>WBMV01002435.1:59256-95064 GCA_013396655.1 Campylorhamphus procurvoides
GTTGGCTCCAAGCTATTTGGAAGGAATTCCAGATTCAGTCTGAAACCATAACAATATGGTAGACTCTTACCCTCTTGAGGATATTAACATGTATCCCTGACTCTTAAGTGGCACACATTTTCATAGCTGTAGAATATTGCTATTTTTTTATTGTACCTCTCCATTTTTATACAGTTGAAATTGGCCAAGATTCAAAATTATTACGTTGAAGAATTAATAGTCTGGTAGCATGACTAAATAAGCTTTATTCTGTTAAGAAGTCTGATTTAAAAATGCGAAGTTCATATGAGACACTTTTCCAAGACTCATTTACATAAGTATTGACTCCAAAGAATACTTAACTTCAAATAAAAGAAACAGAAACACACCCCCTCCTTCCCCTGAACAAACCCAAATATTGANAACTCACTCTGAGAAATGCCAAATCAAAGAATAAGAAAGAAGCCATCTGATTTATAGGCTATCTAACAGTCTTTTTGAGCTACTGTGGCATTGTAACAGTAAGAGATCTGAGATCAAGCATTTGAGAGTGAAAGGAATTGCAAGTAGAGCACTATATATAAAGTCTCTCAGCCTTTGGAGCAGTTGAAGCTACAATAGTGTCTCAGGAGAATGGCCAGCACAAGTGAAAGACAGCAACCGATATTTATATTACGAATCATGGCAGTGCATAAAGCGGGATATTTTCACCCTGAAAAAGAGCTGCTGGCTGTGCTGCTTGCAAGAGTGCAATCCCATCTGCCTTGCAGACATAAGGGGGTTGGGAAACCTGATTCAAGTAATTCAAAGAAACATAAAGAAATCTTTCCTCAGTACATGCTTAAGTGTGCAAGCATGTCCTGTTGGGAAAAATATTCCTTTCCCACAGAGGGCTATCAGCCCACTGAACGACAGTGGAGACAGCCTCTGCTTAGGACACCAACTGATCTTCATTCCAGTTTTTAGAGCATGACAGATAAAGATCAAGGAAGAATTCACACAATGCCAGTAGTTCATTGCAACAGGAGATGTAAAGATGGGTAGAGATTTCATTTTACTGGCTTCTACTGTGAAATAGGTGCACAAAACAAATGTAACAATCTCCCAGCTTGAATAGTGATCAGTGGGAAGAGATGAGAAGTCACGAGTGTGGCTGGGATGAGAAAAACACCACTTACTGAGATTAAGGAAACAAATAACAGTTATGGTGTTAAAAAGGATATGAAAAATTCTTTTCACATGGCAACATGGAGTCCTCTTGTATTACTGTGCAGCACTACTCAAACATATTTGAAAATGTCAGTGCTGTTCTTGTAGTAATGCAGCTATACTGTATTACATTAGCTTTCTACCTTGACCAAAATACATAGTAAGGATTCTAATAATACTGTAACTATTAAAAGAATGTTCCTTCAAGAATCTGTGTAAAAAGAAAAAAAAATAATTACCAAATGACTTTATTTATGGATGCATTTAATTTAAAGAAAGGTACTGAACAGTTTGACCTCATGCTTTCTTAATCTCATTTTCACAGGAAACTGAAGGGTCTCAATCACAGCAACTTTGTTTACTTAGTCAAAACTCAGGAAAAACACTCACGAGAGTAGGAAAAGACTGAACAACAATCAGTAGAGAACAGAAGCCTAAAGTTTTCCAAATACTTTAAACCAGAAGATGTTTATGTTGCAGTATTAACTGTGAAGCCTGTGTAATTGTAAAGACATGGAATAGTGTGTTACATTTGTGTGCTGAAACCAGTATGATTAGGATGGAACATTTTGGCCACAAATAAATATATCCCATTTTAACACAGTGTCTTTTATGTGCAATGATGTATCACAGTACTTGTTTCCTATGGCTTAGGTCTGTAAATGAAGAATCAATTTGCTAAAAGGGTGAACAGGCAGAGCTGCTACCAGAGGCCATGCGGTTGTCCCGATTTTCACCAGCTGAAAAGGTTTCCTCTCTCAGTTTCCTCTGGTGAACTTATGAGATCTTCAGGACAATATTTAATTTGGCATGGTTTTCATCTAAGTGTTAAAAATTCTGCTACCCACATTACTTTTGCTGTCTTTTTTGGCCCTGGTACAGGTGAAGGTTATTTTTTTTTCCCTTTTGTTTCAGAAAGTTATCCTTCTCTCATCAAAGATCGCCTCATGCTCGTTGGTATGTTCTACAGATTTTGTGCCACTTCACTATACTCCAATATACACATGGATGAAAGCAGTAGTTACCCTGGGTCTACATTCGTTGTGGGATATGAAAAACTTTTTTATGTTTCTTTAAAGCTTTAGTCAGATCAGTATGGCAGTTTATATCTTTGTTCTTCTGTTCGAGCTTCTTTACTGACCAACAATGCAGTTCAGAAATACTAGTCAGGGTGATATAACTAAAAAAATTTAAATGACCTTTTATCTCTTTTCTATTCTCTCTTCTCACATTTTTGTTTCCCCCCACTGGTTGTTTGTATGCTTTTTTGAAGATTTCTTCAAAATGATATGTAAGTTAGAAAGGAAAAAAAAGAATCCTGGACTTCAGACCATTTTTGACAGCTCATCATACTAAGACATGAATTTCTTTTAGTACCTTTTATACTGACCAATCAAATAAATATTTTCACTCTTGTAGTATGGAAGTGAAAGAGTAGGAGGAAATAATTGCGAGTTTTTGTCATAAATCTCTATTCAAGACCTAGGCAATATAATTTCTTATGTCACTTACTGTTACAAAAATTTGTTTTAAATATTTTGAAGGTTCCTTATTTTGCATGTTTTGTTTTTCACAGAGAAGTTGTGTTTTATTGTAAGTGACAAGCTTACATTACTTACGATTATACAAGTAGCTGATTTACTAACGCATTTGGTTGTATTTCAGAAAGTGGATTTTTTTTCTATTATTTTTTTCCTTAGTTTCATCTTATTTCTAGTCAGTTAGTTCTCTGCAAAAGATGTGGAATACAGTGTAGCCATTTGCTAAGTAATCTTCTCCTATTAGGAAAAGAAAAGAGAACCAGCATGCAAACATGCTAAGAATTTCATTTAGAGAAGGAAACAAATATAAGGTTAGTTAAGAACCTGAACTAAAGCCCAAGGATCTCCTTCATGGTCAGATGCAGTCACTAAAAGCATGTCAGAACAAGCCAGAGAGAGTTTATGTCTCTCCCTCATAAAGTGTTCTCAAAGGTAGAAGAAATGGTCTTATGCTCACATTAAAATGAAATATTATTTACAAAATACCCTGTATTTGATTATAATAGAAAGGTCCCTGTTTCAGCAAAATTGTGTAAGTCATTTCAAATAAAGGAAATAAATGTAAATATATTATAGATACAAGAGCAATAGTCAGTAGGTCCCTACCTTCACTACATGTTTTTTTAAATATTGTTAAAGGAAACAATCTATAACTATCTTTAAAATTATCCATTAATAACATCATACCAGTCAAAAGCCTGAGCATCTGTTCTTCCAAACAGCAGAAAGATAGCTGGAATTAACTTTCTCTTGGGTCACTGGTGCATGAAACAGACAGAATTTAAGAGACACATTTATTTCTCTGTAACAATGTCTTCCATTGCCTAGAAGACAGTGAATGTATGTTCAGGGATGCCATGAGCATGGAAACAAAACCACATTAATTAAAATAGTGCAGCTACAGACATGTAATGTTTTTCCTCATGGGAGCAAGTGACACTGCATGGCAGGGTGGTTCCTAAAACTTCCCTTGGGGTGAGAGAGTTCCATGCTGACACTGACACGGGGATGTTACTTGCTGGGAAAATCTGGAAAGTCTGAAAGTCTGTCCTCCTGGAGCAAAATGGTGATGTAATATTCTCATTTGCTGGCCTGATGAAGTTGTCTGGCAGGTAGTTTGGTTTCTAACCTGTGCTGAATCTCAGTGAAAAATGTCTGCCAAGACATGGCAGGATGAGTACTCAGGAGCCAGAATTCAAATGGCGCAAGGCACCCTGCATATTTTGTCAGTAAATTGTCCGTATACTATGGCGTGAGTAGGGGAACAAAGAAAAATATGGTATAAACCTAGGTGTTGTGTTTTTTTTTCTTTTCCTCTTTCTGTTTCTTAACGCTGAACATCAACATCCTGCTGTATTGTGGGGAGCATAATCACATGCAGAATTCCACTGCACCTTGGCAAAAACCTGTCAAAAATGGATTGAATGAATGATTGGTGTCATCTGTGAGGAAGCAGTTGCTGGCTTACAGGTCATATTGAATTCCAAGTTCAGTAGGAGCTTGGTGTGAAAAGATCTTTCCTTTTCATCTTTGTTCCTTTTCATGTCTTATCTTAATTTTTCTCCTTCAATTAATCAATTTCAGATGCTTGTGATAAAAGATTTTGAGTGCCCACGGATATTAATTTCCAGTTCTTTAGAGTTATGAATCTAAATTTGTAAAAAGCCTTACACTGTTAAAGTACATCTATATTAAGTTGCAACTAAAAATCTATGTACTTTAAATACCAAGTAAGCTCACGAGTATATGGGATTATAGAACATTGCTTTTATAAAGACAAATCTATATTAAATATTTAATGTTGATCCAAAGTATATGATGGTTTTACTTTCAGTAGCGAATTTCCCCTTGAAGCTTGCCTGTGTGTATTCATAGTAAATTGAGTATTCAGGAAATACTGGACTGTAGGTTTTGTTTTCTGCAGGCAGGATTGTATCAAGCAAAACACTGTATTTTTCCATGCATATTTTGTATTTCCTTGTAAAGGAAGCAAGCTTTTTCTTTCAAAATATAGTCTTCTCTGAAAAAAAGTCTAGATAACTCACGCAGATTTGGAGTTTACAATAAGGAACAAAAGAGATGAAGACATTGTCAGGTAAACTTCCTTTGTACTACTCACATGTATGGAACTATTCCTGTTTTCAAATTATAAAGCTGCTTTGCCAATGAGTTACAGATTATACTAAATTAAAGTACAGTGTTGTGGAGGTTTGGGTTGGCACCCTGCCAAGCCCAAGGACCGGCCACACGGATTTCCCCCCCCCNAGGAAGGCCTAAACCAAACCCAAGAAAACTAAACCACCACAAGTGTTTTTTCAGGAACTGTCTTATGTTATAACTTTATTGTATCACATCACTGTCAGTACAGGATGAATGTAAATAGAATAGAATGCTGAAATTCCTATGTAACGCACAGTCAAAACAGTAGGAAGGCCACAGAAAGCAATTGGGATCTTTTAAAGACAATGTACAAACTACAACAACTGATTAGAGCTCTGTTCCTTATGTGCAGTGTCCTCTATCATCTAACTGTCCTATGCATGTCTTCAAGATGAGGCCTTGATATATGTCACCACTGAACAGGAGGATATAAATGTGAATGATTATGTACTGCTGCAGGATTAGAATACTTACTTGTTAGCTGAGATTGGTGTCTTCCCCATTCACAGCAGTTTTTAGTTTTGCTTCAAATACGTCTGTCATATCTTCCTCTTTGGAAGCAAATTGAACAAATGTGCTTCCACAAGCTGATTAGGTAGGACCCTCAGTAAAAATAGTCTGAATAGACAGAGTTGGACACTTGGATGACACGTGCACAGTTGGGATATGTTGAGTAGAGTGTGTGGAGTGAACAGCGCTGCCAATTTATAACTTCTGGGGCCTGTATCTGTTTTCTTTGGCAATTATTATTTTTTCTTTCTAGGTTTTTCTGTCCTTGACAGAATGTCTAATGTGGTCACAGATTTACAGTCACTCTTGTGAATTCTCGAAAAAGAAGGTAAATCTTCTGTATGAAGTAAAATTTTGTATAGAAGAGGATATAACCAACTCCAGTATTTTTTTCAAAGCAATTATCTTGATTTTCTTTAATGTATTTTCCCTTCCCCTGTCTCTTCTAGTGTTTTCTTGCTGTGTTGTGGAATTTAGAAGATAAAGGGTAGTACTTCATTGCTTTGCAATGGAGCTCCAATAATGGAGCGTAGGCACTACAGAGCATAGGCAGAACTACTCCTTACAATCCCTGACCAGATCTAACAGCACAGGCACAAATAGAAGTTAATTAAAAATGCAACTAATAAAATAATATTTAGTTTACTTTTCAATGCTGTAATTGGCACAATATTATGAATCCCTGAAAGAAAGTAAGTCTGCAGCCAAGAGGCACTGAGTTTAGTGTGTCAGGCTAAAAGGCACAGATCTTTTAATTTTCCTTCTACAAAACTTGTACTGAAATTTGTAAACTAAAGAGCCATGAGTGTCAGACTCTACACATAAACTTCTGCTTTTTATAGAAGCTCAATTTACAAGTTACCCAGGAGTGCAAATTAGGGTAAATGATTACCATAAGTGACTGTTGTGAAATGAAAGTTTGATCAACCAATTCACTAAAAACGTCTAAGTATAAAGAGACACATGGAGTCTAAACAACACATCTAACCACTGACTTTGTAAAAGCTGATTTTGTGTAATGACCTATTGTTATGGTAAAAAAAATATATCATCTTACCTGGAGGTCACAACTGTTAATAATGTGTATTTTTTTTATGTATCATACTTACCTTAATGTAATTTTATCTTGACTAACCTTTTATACACCTCATTTGAAGGGGAACTTATAACAAAATGGCACAACTCCAAGCAATCATAATTATGCCAGATTTGCCCTAGATATTATTAAATGTTCATTATTAAATCAATAAATAATTTTTTGCCTTATACTGAATATATTTAGTATCTCTTATTACCGTTACCACTGCAATTCTTTAGAGCAGATTGAGCAGAAAGCTGACAATCTTGAATCCACTCTAAATTCACAGGTGTTTTTACAGTGTAGAGAATAAAACAGAGATCAGTGTCCTTTTGCCCTGGCCATCTGGAATAAAATAGGACCAAACCCAAACTCACAAAAATGTTGTTCTTTGAGAATTAAAATAGAGATAAAGGATGTTGCTCTGACTGAATTAAACAAAGCTTTTTTTTTGTTTGTTTTATTTTTACCTTATTTCATGTTATGCTTCAAAAAAGTAATCTTGAGGAGACATAGCAAATTGGTTACTATGAACTTAGCAATCATTAGGCAGAATCATTAAAAATAAAGAAAAAAACATGTAGGCAAGACAATCTGGAAGACATTCCTACCTGGTATATCAGCCCATTATTATATACTCTCCTCTATCTGACATAATGCTTGTGGCCCATGCCAGATCTGGAGCACTGAAGAATAAGTAGACTTCATCTTTCCAACAGAAAGGGCAATTTACTTAAACTTATGAAGAAAGACCAGCAGAGGTCAGCAAATTGTAGAGTCAAATGAGTAAGCAGTCGATTTTCTGATTTAGGTGACAGCATGCTATATCAAACAAAGAGTTCTGTGCAGAACCAAAAAATAGCCTTATAAAGTAGTTGCAAAACCAAACAAAACAAATGAACCAAACCAAGCCAAATGCAAAAAATCAAAACAAACAAAAACCCCACCCCAAAATAACAACAACAAATATTTTGAGTGTTGATGATTGTGAATTGCACATTAGGTTGAGGAAAGAGATGGCTTTATAAAAATGTCATTGTAATAACAGAACAGACATCTCATTGTAAAATTAAAAGATCACTGACTACCAATTACCACCACAATGTCAGACTCATAATATCTTTCAGGAAGAAATAAAGTATATGTGTAAACACACAGATAAATGGGACTCTAAGGTCTGTTAGAAGTAGATAATTCTTTCCTTTTATGCTAAATTCCACCTTGGATGTAAACCAGATTATTGTTGAAAGGTGCATACATGTTTCTGTGGAAAACCTCATTTTGTAGAAACTAGAATTTTAAAACAAACTAATGTGTTGCTGGTTGTGTGTTGCTTAGCTTCTGCCCCAAGTAACTCCTTTTGGATTGTCACCATCTTGTGTGCTCAGTGTAATCCAGCAATTGAACTTGTGCTCTGGTATTGATACACAGTTTCCCCTAGGGTTATAGTTCAATCTTTAAGACATCTTCCTTTTGCATGTTTAAGTAAGATGTTCTTGTAATTCTTAAAAATTCATGTTTAAAAAAATAAAAAAGAGAGGAAAATGAAAAAAAAATGCTAGATAGCATTAAACATGATTTAAAGGAGGTGGAAGTTTTCTACTGTCACCATGAATAATAGAAATCCAGAGTGACTGCACACTGCACAAATGTTCTTCCAGTAGATTTTCTAAACTGCAACCATATGCTTGCAATGCAAAAATATCACAGGGAGTACTGTCCTACTTATTACAGAAAAAAAACAGTAGGTTTTAGATCTTCTTAGTTAGGCAGAAGTGTAATGTAGTTAAAACAGCAAAGCATTCCCTAGAATGTAAAATCTTTGTAAAATTAAGTAGTTGCATTGTTCTCTGACACCTCTGATGTATATTCTCCCTAGTAACAGGGACCCAAAGAGGTTCCCATGGAGAATAAGGGGTTGCATAGATAGTCCGAAGTAACAGAAAAATGTGAAAATAGGTTTTGTCTTTGCTGGTTTTCAAGTGATGAAGAGAAAAATAATGAGCAAGGAATGATAGCATGATTTTAAATACATAAAATTATGAAAGTCTTGTGTTTAGACCATGTCAGATTATCGGCGAATGCTACAGTGACAGCTGTTTCAGCTTTATTATATAGCAGAAATAAACCTGTTGGCTTGTGAAATGCCCCTTTTGTATTTCTAGCACTAACTATCAGCAATTACAGCATGGTACTAGAGCATATGGCAGTGTAATTGAAGGTGTGGCAAGAAATCAGAGTTAGGCACTTAGGGCCATATGTTCTCTTCCACTAAACAGAGTGAAGAGAAGCAGATGGGCACAAGTTAAAGTGAAGCACAAAGGGCTAGCATAGTCCACCTAGAAGGCAAAGGAAACTAAGTCACCCTTTGGTGTGTGTCAACGTGATGAGCCTTTAAAAATGAGCTGGAATCAATCTCTGAACAAAAGAGAGATAGCTGAGTGAAAATGGATTGCTGCTGCACTACAGTGTATTTCCAGACTATTCTCACAGTCCAGTACTGGGTAAATAAGCCAGGGAGAATGCTGATGAGACAGCAAGTGGTCAGGAAAACTGCCTAACAGTTATAGGCCACAAGTCCCTCTCTTCCTACCCTGACATCAGACTATTGTGAAGTATATTTTCAACCAACTGTTCATATTTGTGGTTTCTGTTAATTTATTTGTCTTTCATCTTCTTGTCTCAGGAGACATTGCATCATTGTTTAAAATCAGCCGTTTTCAGGGTGGTTTTGGCAGGTCTTTCTCAGTTTGAAAATTGAGATAAACCAGAGCACGTTCCACTTAATGATTATGTTCCTTCTTTGCTTGCCATCTTTTTTTCTAAAATGGACATAGAGCCTATTTTCTGGTCAGAATGTCAGAAATTTGCACCAAACTTACATAAACGTTTTGACTAAACACGTAGGTGAGAAGTCTGGGAAAGTTAATTTACTATTATGTTTTAATTTCGGAGTGTTATTAAAACAAAAGTTAAAGAAATAAAATTAAAAATGAAATCTTTCAGTCTGATCTTACTGTATAACCTTTTTCCTCAATAAAAAAAGTCTTTCTTTGGTAGTACTAAATATGTGACCAATAAGTCAGGTTTTAGTCAGCAGTTGGTTTTAGATCATTATCTCTATCCAGTATTGCTTGGTATCTGTGCTTTCAGAAAATCAATAACCCTGTAACTATCTTCAGTATATGACTCACTAACACATAAACTATGTATAGAGCCTTATACTAAATATTATTCTGATTAACATTGGAAACAGTATGCTGTTTTTTTTTTTTCCCTGTACTAAGAGATAACCTGTTTTCTGTGAGGAAATCTAAAGGAATATTTTTTTTTCACTAAAGAAAATACAAAAAGAATATGATTTTAATGTAATTTCAATATTACCCTGCATCATGCAGCTACAGAAACCAGGCTATATTTTACCATCAGCCAACCATGAAATTAAGAATTAAGGTAGAAATAAGACATTAAGAATGCACAAGCCAAGCAAAAAAAAAAATAGAAATTTAAATTCGTACGTACCACTGTTGAGTGGTCTAGTTTTTTTTTTCACATATCAGCACTTTCTTCACTTAGTATTAAAGTACAGTGAGTTTGTTATACGTCAGCAGGGGGCAGCATAGTATGCAGTTTTCCACTTGATAGTCAGGCTTAAGGTATTAACAATGTGATTTACTAATTAGCATGGAGCTTTGCTGATTACAGACTGTTGTGTAAAGTCCATTACTATCAAAACAGGCACAGAATTGCTAGTTCTGTGAATGATCTGCAGAACTTGGCATAGATGCAAGACATTAGTGAAATATCAGAGGACAAAATTAATCATTATTCAAAAAGATTGTGGTATGTGCAGGCTAGGACCTCATTTTTTAATCAGTCCTCAGCCATTAGTGCATAAATGCTTCAGATAGTAAACATCAGATTACTACTAGTCTCCTTGATGTGCTGCAGACATGAAACTGACACTGATAAAATAACACCATTCGCTGCTTGCAAAGCTATTCCAGGGTCTTTATGTTGTAGAGTTTCCAGCCCAATGCTCTCACTGAAATCAGTTTTGTTAAAGAATGTTGCATCATTAAGTATTGAGTCTGAATACAGGTTTTGTAATAGATATTGCTGGCAATTGGGGAGATTTATGTTTAGAATTGGTCCTCTGAAGGTCAAAAGTGAACATAATTAAACCAAAAGCCTATTTTTTTTTAATAGTTGTGCCTGTAGGATCAATACATTTGTTACAAAGGTGTGCTGGGCACTTGCAGTATCCTCCATAATTAATTCTACAGATGATTTAAAGTGCTCTGATCCTAGTTTGTTTGGGTTTTGTTGGTTTTTTTTTGTTGTTTTATTTTTTTTTAAACTTAGTACTATGAATGAACCGATTAAAGTTCATGTTTAAGAATCTGTTTTATCATGTAATTTCCCTGCCATTCTAAATAGAATTTTTTTGCTCCTTATTACAGTATAAATTAAGAACAGTAGAAGGAAAATTGATTATTAATTTCCCTTAAAGCACAAGAACAGAATTAATGATATCCCAGCTTTCTGATTAGGATGGGTAATTTCTTAAACCAAACAAAAAAATAGCTCTAACTGTTAATCAATTACACCTGGATTGGGAGATATTACTAGCAATTAATGGTCATGTAGCATCAAAATTAATGAGGCTTGTCAAAGAAATAATGAGGCACATAGCATTTACACTGCATAGCTACTGTAACCTCAAATTATTGACTGGAAAAAGAAAGTCCCTTATGAAAAGTCGGGAAGTCTAACTTTAGCGTGCTGAAGAGTATTAGGCTAGGATGCCCAGAAGAGGCAATGGCCCAAACATTCCTAAGGTCTGCTATTAGTTAAGAATATGGCTTCTGCCTAATTTTCATATTGTAAGAGGAAAGAAATATACATTTTTCTTTTGATTAATTAGTTGTATTGAAAGTGGGTCATGTTACAATTCTGCATGATGTGAAATTTGCAGGTTTTCAAGATTTCAACATTAAACCGAGTGACAGTCAGCAATTTTGCTTTAAGAGTCTGAATTTGTTTGAACCTGACACTCAGAGCAAAAGTTGAGGGGGATGGGGAGGGTGTGTTACAAATCCACACAGATAAAACTGAATAAAATATTTGTGCAGAACCTACAAAAGCCAAACATTAAATTTTGCCATGATATAGTAAGAGAAAAAAAGCATAAAGTTAAGCAGTTATGTTCTTTCTAAGACATCTCATAATCAACCTAATTTTAGGAGTTTGGAGGATTTACTGGTAGTTATTTATATTCACCAGCTTTGAAGACAAGTCTTCTTGTACAGTAATCATCTACTTAAACATTGGCTTTTCCATGGCTGGCAAATTTGATTTGTGAATGTTGTCTGTTTCCTTTTCTGAAAATGGGTGCTGTCAGGGAAGACTTCACTCACAATAGTCATATGTGCCCACAAAAAATGCAGCTCACTTTCTTGAGTAGTCACAAAGCATTTTCAGGGGGGAAAGTGTATGTATTTGCATGCAAGAGCCTTGACAATCTGGTAAACATTCAAAACTATTAAACTACATGCAAATCAATCCCTCAGTACAGTATTTTTAGAAGATGACTCTCAGTAATGTTCCTTACATAGTCCTCACATCACAACTAGAAGTCAAATACTTTCTGTATAAACTGTATGGAACACTGAGGCTCAGGAAGAAACTTCATTTGGGAAAGTCCAGAAGAGGAACAATTGGTACAATTTGCTTCCATGTGGTTTATTCATCTCTACCTGTAACTTCTTGGGTATATGTCAAATTCTCCGTATTCTATGGCAATAACATCTAACACTTAAACACTTTTCATTGTTTATCTACACACCCACAGAATATGAAATTCAAGATTCCTTTAAAATTCATTGCATTTTAAAAACTGATTTTCAAGAAGAACATGTTCATGGTATTACATTTTATTACATACTGGGGAAAAATTAGAATTGTTTTTTTAGTTCTCTGAGCGGCATTTTCTTTAGTCTTGCACAGCCATTGGTATTTTGTACTGGTTCAATTTTTTTTTTTCAGAAGTTAAGAGAAAAAGTAATATAGAAATCTCAGAAAACTCAAGAGTCACTTTTGTATAGTTAGACCATCAGGGAAGCCAGGTATGTGTGAGTTGGAATAACTGAAAGGTCCTATATGCATGAACTCTAAGAATCTTTTTTGAAATTTTTCTGAAGTCAGAAAACTATGAAACTCACTGTTCCTGGATTCATTCTTGTCTCAGTTGTACCTCTTCTCTATTTATGAATGAAATAATTGGTTCTCAATACACTTTCAGGAAGTTTCTTCCAACATAAAATAATTATCTGAGGGGGGAAGGATGTAGGTGTGGAAGTATTTGTACATCCATTACCAAATAAATTTTGTCTCCTGTAGCTATTGCATTTCATTCTTTCTAATTCAGTGCCTATGAATGATGACACAGGTCCCAAGGAAAGTTATAGTTCTCAAAGTAGAATGTATTTGGTTGTAACACAGATACCTTGAAAATCTCTACTCAGTCCATCATAGGGAAAAGAAAAAGAGTGACGTTTGTATATTCAGTCATTTACAGTTACCTTTTTTTGAACCTGAGTTTTCTAACGCTGTTCAGCTGGCTGAATTGCCGTAACTTCAGGTTAGTAAGGCTCAGGATTAACCTGTGATTCTGGAAAATGTCAGCAAAAACCTTCAAGCATCCATGAAAACTATAAACGGGTGTTTTAGCTTCACTTTGATTTCTTAAGAGTGTTTTAATCTTTTAAAAAAAAATAACATTTGTATTTTCCTTGGATTTTCCCATAGCATACAAACTAGGTGACCTTTTTTTCCATACATTTACCCACTAGCCTAACATGCTTATTTGGGGGAAAAAACTTACTGCTTCTGTCCCTCTCCCCCCCATATTTTCCATGTTCCTCTCCTCTGTTAGCCAAATTCTTTCCTCTGAATATTTACGAAATTAAATAAGACTTTTCAAAGTGAGTTAAAATACATGAATTAACAGGTTATCTATCAGAGGAAACATTGCAACAGACTTTGAAGTCAGTGCAAATTTTGCTTCTTTCACAAGTGTAGGCCTATGTTGAAGATTTCCTTTACAAAAAACATATATGAGATTAGAAAAGAAGTTCTCCAGCATTTTACTTCTCCAAGGCAACAGAGATACAATCTAATATGTTGTCCTTCCTGCCCCTTCTCATTATCCATTTGCATACTGTCTCATCTGTGTAGAATTTTTCAGTTTTTCTAAGCCAGCCTGCAGGGTCTCTATATGATGTTGCATCCAGAATTTTTAAAAAAGCTTTTTTTTTTTTAATTTATTTAATTTTCTCTCTCTATGGCTTTGAAAAAAGATACATGCCCACTGTCTAACACCATGTCTTTGTTAAAGTTAAATTCACGATTTGTGTGTAAAATTCTTAAAGGAAACTGGGATAACCAGGGAAATACTTCACAGACAGAGGCTGAAGTATCCAACACATGGTAACACACCTTGTAAGTGGCATTGCACAGTACAAAAACATGTAATGAGTTGTCTATAAGAGCAGTCCCTGATTGCAAAATATTTTGTATTTACATCTTGTAATAGACATATGTATGACATTTCATTATATTTCCAATATTTTTTTTGCAATTTTGTTGTGCTTCAGAATAGCTCATGAATAGACAGCCATTTTTTTTCCCCAGAGTTTAGTCTTTTGTTTAGTTTAAGAGTCCCTTGTCTTCACCTCAGCTGGTTTTTCTTTAATGACTCTTAAAAAAAAAAGTTAACAAGGTAGCTTAAAGTGTTTTTGATTTAATATCATCTATATTTCTTTCTTTTTTTTTGCCTACTTTTTTTTTTCTTTCAATATTGCGTAGTTGATCTAAGTTTCTTTATGTCCATTAGGGGACTTGCAGTGCACTTAGCAGTATTTTGGGCACAAATCAAATGGTGGTAAAGGTTGTCTTATTCACCTCCATCAGTTCAGAACTTGACATATGAGACTGTGTCCTATGCAGCACTCTGACTTGGTTAGACAGCCCTGAGATCATTTCAGTGTGCTTTAGTGTATTAAAGAACTGTTCAGTTGCCCAATCAGTTTGCAAACTGTGTTCTTCCACACATGTAGGAAAAAGGGCGTACATAATAGGCAAATAATTATGCACTGACTGAGATGCCCACCTTAAATTCCCAGAATGCTGTTCTCCTAAACAGTTATTGATAAAATGCTTTAATCGCCTCTCAACTGACCGTAAGCTGGATATGCCATAGACAAAATGACTCTCACTCAACACAATCTGAGGAAAACAATGTTGAATGAGGTACCCATAGCAAATAATAGACTACTTTTCCAGTAAGGGTAAAGGTAAAACATCTTTTTTTTTCCTCATCTGATGTGCATTAAAAAAAATCAAAACATTACAGATATTAAAGGGTGAAAAATTAATTACATTGGAAAAATCAGTATGTTCCCTTAAGTGGCATTGAGAAGGCACACACTGTATTATTTGCAAAATATTTTATTGATAGATTTCAATTCTTCAAAATCTTTGAGTCTCACATGTTAAAATTTGTAATCTTTTTTGTTTATTTGTTTATTTTAATGTTGCCAATATATAAAGGTAATAATGATGTCCTGAGTTTTCTTCCTTTATTTTTTAATCTCTTTAGATCTGTAACACTCCAAAGTTTTCCAAACATTAATTTTTGGAGGCTAAGAAGTTTGAAAGTTTCTGGAATGGAGAAATAATGATTGGAAAACACTCAAAGGATTAATGGGAATGGAACAGAGCCATCAATGTAGGTTTCATTCTGCCAGACATGTGGTAAAATAAAAATAATAGAAAAACAAAAAGAAGAACCAAAAATGGAATTTTCAAAAGTAGCTGTTTTCATGGATTCTAAAATAATTTTTTTTAAAAGCCCTAAACAACAAAACAAAGAAAAAAACCCAAACAACAAAATAACAAGTAAATTAAACTAAAGGAAAAAAGTTCATCTGTTCAGAGATTGTTTCTACCAGGATAGAAATCTCATGATTTTCTGAATAAAATTCATAGTTGGTAGGTCAACTTCATTATCTGTTGGGTATGCTAGTAGCTAAATACTACATTTACCACTCTAGATCTGTAAAAGTATGTAGATATTGACCAGATAAATTTAACTGACTTTGCTTCCATCATACTCCAGTACTAGATCAAAATGACATTTGTTTTCATATTACCAATGAAGCTAAAGGGGTTATGTTCATTTAGGTCAACAATTTGCATAACAAACCCACATAATCCTTGCATTGAGTCTAACAATTTTGTTTGAATAAGATGTCTTTCAGAGAAATACCCTTTCAAAGACTTCAAGCAGTGGTGATCCTACTCTTTATGGTGAGCTATTCTAACTCCTAATTATTCTCACTGTTAAAATTTGCACTTTTTTCCCACTTATCATTGCTCAAGATTCTGATTGTTGAAGTTGTTACGCCTTTGTCTGCTAGATTAAAGATTGGTTGGGTTCTTTGTTGTTTGTGTGCTTGATGTGGGCTCCTGAGGGTGACATTCACAACTTCACTGAAATTTCCCCTCTTTGTGATCTACATCTACCCACTAAGCAAAGTCAAAGTGATATGAAAATAAAGCAGATAAATGAAGAAAAGCCTGTAATCTCAAATAAATGAGACTTGTTGATTTCATAAATAAGTATTCTTTTTCTCTCTCAAAAAGTCAATACTTCTTAGGTTCTACTTTCATCCTATACTAAAAGAACTTTAGCATTATCTTAATGTTAAAAACCTAAAGAAATAGAAATTTGTTGCCTGTCAGTGTTAGTGATGGTGTGTTCTAATAATAACTAATGGAAGCTAGAGGCAAAACATATTTGATCAACAAAATAACAAAATGGCAGGCTTGTGTGATGCTTTTCCAACCTTTTGGTGGAGGCATTTCTCTCTAAGAACCATGCATACTAGATCTCTCTGTCAGTGATTGTCAGAAATGATAATGGATGAAAGAAAATTGGAAGACAGTAAAGTAAAACAAGCAGCCTTCATTAGCTTGTTGTCCCAGGATACTGTTTAATAGCAATAGAGCATTGCTGTGAAGTTTACAGTTTTATCTTTTTACCATCCATAATGCAAGTGTTCATACAAAAATCCAGAAATATGTCATGGTGCTATGATTTCATATGACCACTTCAAAAATTGATTTATTTTTGCTTGGTGGTTTATGGTGACAGGTAGCAGGTAAGGGACAAATATATTCAAATGAAAATTTTTGGGCAGATATAAGAAATTTGGCTATTTAAGTGACTGTTCAAGATGTTTGTCAGCAATCCATTGCTATGTGTATGTCTCCCTGACGCAACTCAAGTTGCACAAAGACAGCCAATGAGATAGCTCAGGCAACAAAAGTGGCATAACTACCTAAGTGCATCACTCTTGATGTGCTAAGAAAACCTGCTTCTTACTTTTGTACTGTGCACATGCCTCTAGACAAGAGACTGCCCTAATATGCTTTTAAACAAAAGGACACATTTTTCTTATCGAGTATCTCACAACTTGCTAACAAGGGCTGTACCATTGAGACAGTAAAACTGGGTAAGACTGAGTAAACATGTACTCCACTATGAAAGATTTTTTTTTTCCAGAAGGAAATGCTGCTCTTATTTGAAACACTGAGTTAAAGTTTGTTGTTTAGTTCTAGGGTTTTCTTGGTGTCTTTTTGTTGCTTGTTCTTGCTGTTGTTGTCTTTTGGTTCTGTTTGCTTTTTTGTCTGTTTCCCCTGGCATTGTAAACAAGCATTTCAATGTTCTTAAATAGGGCTGTGCTGTTTTAAAGGTATACTGGAAGGAGAAATGAACCCAGCTCAAGAGAGATTACAAATCAGAGTTACAATTTACTAAAATAATTACAATAAATACAATGAAACAGAGAAAAAAATAGTTTTAACACACAAAAGAACAGATGCTAAGAATGGCATTCATTAGTCCCTGTGCTGAGTGCCATGTGATCCTCCTGAGTACAAAGCAAAAGGAAAACCTGGTGGTGAGGATGATGGTCACAGTCTGGTCGAGAGTGGCAGTCACAGTCCTGTTGAGGTTCTGGTCCTCCTCTGGATCCAATGAGTAGTACCTGAAGTCCGAAAACCTGAAGATTATATATGCTCAGATTCATGTGGGAATGGCCAGTACCTCCCCCCAGGACAGGGAGTTTCACAAATGGGTGATCAAATCTGTGAGTCATGGGATATTTTTGGAATCTTTGATGGTCTAGGTCATTGCAGCTGCATATTGCGCCAGTCCCTAATAGCCCTTTAGCAGACGTGACCCCTCAGGCTGGGTGTGAAGGTGCTAATGACTCCCCAGAGGGAAGTTTCACAGCTCAGTCATTGATGTGAAGACAGAAACATTCCTGTGCCTCTCAGGTTCTTTAACACTCAGCTTGTAGCCTGAGGGATCAGGTGTGCCCTGGGCAGCTCTGCAAATGATCCATTATTAACAGTTCATCAGAAATGACAGAGAGGGTGCAGAATACACAGTTTTGGTTATACCCACAGAGGGATAAAAACAGGTTCTGGTCACTGTAACTAAGACAAGGGTTAAATCTGAGAAACTGATTTAAATCATCTATCAATCAACTGACCAATCAATAAACAATGATGCATGTGAGCAGTAGAAATTTTTCTCTCTCAGTCTAAAAAACCCTGAAAAACTTATTCCATGCATAGTGTTTGACAGAATTGCATGGTAGTGCAAAGGTTAACAGTGAAATTACTTGAAAGCTGAATTTGCTTGTTACCCTACATAAGAACAACTAAAATCAGACAGCACTGAGAAGTTTTTCTTGGGAATTCTGTCTTATTCCGAAGGACTCCAAATTTGCATAATATCATCTGTGTTTATTTAAGCAGTGTAGCTACACATTCAACCTCCATCTACCTCCTGAGCATGGTGAAGAATGTTTCCTTCATGTTTCTGAGGAGATTGTAACATATAGAATCTTCTGAGGCTTCTTAATAATTTCACTCAATTTTTCTGAGAAACTAGCATTTCTTTGGAGAGACTGTTTCCCACTAGGGAACTTTGTCCTATTTCTTGACATAATACAATGAATTGAAGATTTTCACAAAGAGCTACTTTTTCAGAAGAAAAATGTATGACATTGATGTTCCTTTGTGCGCTGCAGCTCATTTCTTTATACTAGCAGGTAAATTAAATTAAAGGAAGATCACTGTAGTCTTCTTCTAACCACCCTTTTGTAAACCACACAATTTGTACAGTATGAGTAGCAAATGAATAAACTTGCATTAAACTTGATTAAGTCAAGGACGTAATCTAAAATGTCGCTAAATATTGGACCTCACAAAAATGTGTTAACTGGTAAACATAGATGTGTAAATTTCATAATGCTAAAATAACTAGATTAGATAAAATATACATTGATCTCAGATGAAAAACTGTACTGTATCATGGAAAGTTTGTCAGAAAATTTGTTTCTTTGTCAACTGGAAAAAGTGAACTTTTATGTGATTTTTAAAGGAAAAAAAAAAGGAGAGAAAGTTTGGTGTATCAAAAAATACCATATGCAATTGTCTGGAGGCATGTATGGAAGACAGAATGAACACAGTTCTGGGAACAATGTCTTCAATATAAAGCATTTTTCAAACAGGTAGACATTGCCAGTCATCTATCTTTAGGAAGAGGAGTGAACTGACTTTTCTAAGTGAAAATATCACTGCATAAATGGGAGGGCAGGGAAACACCTTTTTCAAACAATTTTATTAATTTTTCAAGTTGCACCCCATCATCAAGCTGCAGTGCATTTTTTTTTTAATTAAAATGAAAGACAATTAAAGCTTAGAGAAAGCCCTTATGTTTTGACAAACAGTGTGTTTTAATAATCGTGGCTACTAAATATCTCATTAATGATTATTAATTTGAGCACAAGAAGTCTAATATAAAAAACCTTTGTTGTCTAGTGATGTAGAGACAGATATAAAACTCCAATGTCTTCTGGTTTACAAGTTCTGAAAGTTTTTTTGTTTTTTTTTCTCATAAGCACTGTTTATTAGTTTCTTACAACTGAATTTTGAACCTTGTTAGAAGGCATACAGGCAGGACATACTTCTTTCCTGGTTCTGTGTAAAAGATGGACACAGACCCTTTGCTGTGGTGCAGAGAAGAATTGTTTGTTCTATACATATATACCTTTTTTAGTTTTGGTTTCTCTATCAGTTCTCCAGTCAGAAACCAGCACATGTTCTCCCCAACAATCAGTCCCCAACATGCAGTGTTCACGTGCTGTGCATGCACCAGGCTCTTGGCATGGGTCAAGTCTTTCCCCGTGTTCAACAACCTGATGCCAGGTCAGACAATGCAGTGCCAGCATTGGCACTGTGGCACCAGTGCCTGACAACCTTTTTTTGTCTTGGCAATGTTTGGCAATGTCCTTGATTCTCCCCATTTCCCCCCCTTTCTTATTAAACAGGAGGGCTAATACACAGTCATAACACAATTGAAATAAAAATTACAAACTAGGAATACATATCAAAACAAAACAAGTACCCCAATACAAATATTCCCAACATATAATATTAACAATCCAGGGTTTATATGTTATGGGGTTTTACCTGAGAGCAGTCATGCAAATGAGGTAGGATATATCTGTAATCCCACATTCACATATTCACATATCACTCCCACGTTCAAGGCGGCTACTGTTTCATTCACTCACACAAACATACTTAGTTATTGTGGCTGCAAACTGAGAAAGTAGCATTCCTTTTTCTTATTCTCATATCTGGTTTTCTTATTTTCCATTGAATAACTTGACAATTGTTAACTACACATTTCCTTGGTCCATGACACTTCATCTGTGGGGCGTTCCTGATACTCTGATGAGAAAGCAATGTAAGGCCATACACACTGAGAGACAGTTCATCTCAGCTGAGGACCTGTAGAGACACAAGCATATCCTCTTTCCCAAGCTATGAGATCTACTGGTCCCGTCCATTGTACTGAAATTATATCTTTTATCATTACTAGTGGTTTGTGAGGAGGCAGCATCTTAGATTCACACTGACACTCATAACCACTATATACTGTCTCATCACAATGTTAAAAAAAATAAAATTTAAAACATATAATGCTTTACACAAGCACTCCTGTGGACTAGAGATAGAGGCAAATTACTCCTCCCCCTCCCCCCCCTTTTTTTTTCGTGTAGCATCTCTTTCAGGCTAAAATGTGTATGCTCTGCAATAGCTTGTCCTGTAGGTGAATTAGGAATGCTGATAACATGAGAGACAGTCTAATCTATGAGAAATGTATTAACTTTTGCTGAAGAATATGCTGGGTCATTATCTGTTTTTATATATTTAGGTACACCCAAAACTGCAAAACAAGCAAGCTAGTGTTTAATGACATCCCATGCTTTTTCTCTTGTGTGTGCAGTGGCAGTGATATACCGAGAATGAGTGTCAACAGTGACAAACCAACCAAATCGATAAACCAACCAAATTCAGATATGTGTGTGATGTCTGTTGGTGGATTACCTTTTGCTATGGATCTGGAAGATCTGTATGATAATGTGCATGTAAAACATAAAACTCAAACTGTCAATGAGAAACTGCAAAAGTGCATAACTTTATGAGAAGTAGAAAAACTGATTTTATTACAAGCAAATAAACTGAACAAGAGTTACTAACCTAAAGCTTATTTTTGTTTTTGATTGTTACTAACCTATAGGCGTTTTGCAGAAGTTGTAAGGCATCCAGTCCAGTTTTGGAATGTATGCCAGGGATTAAGCATTCAGGAAAAGGGTAGTTACATATTAATTAAGAATATAGCTGATATAACTTCATGCCATATGGCTGATCATGCAGCAAGATGGAGGCTGACATATTGCCTAAAACTCCACCCCTGGCATGAGAGGGGGCAGAGAAAAGCCAATCCAAGAAGACGAAATGTCCTCCCCCCTCCATTGCAAAATGGGGTTGGACCTTAAGAAAGTTTAAAAGCGAGGTTTTTGAATCAGAAGGTGTGCTGCTGGGAATCTTGTGTGACCTGAACACCCAACATGTGTTGTAACCAAATTTTCTTTTCGTTACATTCTTTTTGTTTCACAGACTTTTGGGTTTTTTTCTAAATTTAATAAAAGCAATTTTTCTAACAACTTAGCAAAGAGGACTGGACACTAGGTAATCTGCAAGAGCTGTTTGAACTTCAGTGTCTTCTGGAAGAAGCTAATCCAAATTGTCTATTTTAGCTGGAATATATATTACCTCTAGATCATATTCATATTTTGCCTTTTTTGTCAGAGTTCTGGAGGAAAACAAAGCAGTCTTTGTAACAGCTCGAACGGGATACAGATCCTCTGCAGAATTGCCCAGAGTTGGTCAGAGCCAGTTTATGACTCCCAACAATTGTTGTAGTTCATTTAATTTCATAGTGTTTTCTACCTTTAGTGTCACAGGCTGTAAGGTGATTTCTTGTTGAGTGATCTGTCAACTGAGCTAGTTCTAGGGTTGGGTTCATTGTATTTTTTGGCAAATGTTTCACCAGCAATATATTGACATGTAACATGTAGAAATTAATAAAATCTTTGTTATCCCTAAGAACAATTTATAATTAATTTCATATGGTATTTTCAGCTCTGTATCTATGCATTTAAAATACACCTATTTAGCAAAAGGAAAGCTATACAAAGCTATACAAATCTAGAAATACCAGGGGGTGACTTTTTCTGCTTACTCTTAATGGCTTTATAACCAAGTGAATAGAAATACAGGATTTTCACAAAGAAAAATGTCCTCTTTGAAAACTAATGCAATGAGCTTGTAAAGCTTGGATTTTGACCCTTCTCTTTGTAGCCTGGACTTTCTTCCATGCAGTTGCTTCCTTCCACAGGACCACAGCTTTGTGGGCTCCTCACACGCAGCTTGGATCTGATGCCAGCCCAGTGTGTTTTCGTGTGCGTTTGGAATAGTGGCTGCCACACGGTCTGCTAAGACAAGGAAGAAATGGCTGTGAGATTGCGAAAAGAACAAGGAAACCCTATGACAAATCACTTTCTGTGGTTTAAAATATTTTGAAAACAAGAGCAAAGCATGGCTTGGAGAACTCTTTACTTGTGGGCAGTGGCAGAGTGTTTCCTGCTTATTGCTGGGCCATTGCAACCACAGCTCGCTACTGCTGGCCCCACAGAGCCCAGCCCGGCCCCACCAGCCCTGTCGTGTTCTACATGGGATATGCTCAGTTCTTGCCTCTCTCTCTTGGCTTGGGGGGTGCTGCCAAGTGATTCTCAGTTTTCTCCTCTCCAAAGGTAGTGCCCTGTCTGCCACAGATATGCAAAACTAAAAGATAACTATCTCAGGTTTATTAGTACATGAAACAGAGGCACAACAGAACAAAAAACATTTCCCCTCAACAGAACCAACCCAGGCAGCCAAGAAGGGTGGGGGTGCATTGCTTGGCCAGTGCCAGTTGTAAACATCTAAACATTGTAAACTGCTGCAGGAAGACAAAGACAGGCATAAACTCTTGTTTATACCAACGGAACTATTGCATAGCTTTTGCCTGATTCAAGTTAGGGATAGAAAAACAACTCTTGTGGCATCCTCTGGATGCAAAAAAAAAAGAAAAACAGAGAGAAAAACAATCCCCCTAATTAATGACCACCAGAAGCCATTTGGTGGGCAACACAGTGGGCAAGCTCCTGTTCCCACTGGACATAGCATGTGCCCCTGCTCAGCCGTGTGCACAGCCTCACAGCCCTGCCATGCCTGGTGCCTTCTGCATGCTCCTACTTGCTGGGGTTCCTGAGCCGTGCCATGGCTCTGCCCACCATGGCAGCGTGGCACGCCTGCTGGGAATGCAGGCTGGACAGTATGTGCCCCACATACAGTGAGTCTGCCATGAGATTGAGCCCACAATAAACACCAAGAGGCAGCTGTCCTGGGCTCCAGTGCTGACAGCTGCTCCTCCATGCTTGCACTGTGCCATCAGCAGCCAGCTGGTGCCCCTTGTGAAATGTCTCTCGACACTTTTCCCACTCACTTATGTGAGAACAATCTCTTTTATTTAATTTAGAAAAACAGAAAATATCTGTGAAACAGAAGAAATTTAAAAAGGGAAAACTTAATTACAACACATATTGGGTGCCCAGGTCACACAGGATCCCCAGGAGCATCCCTTCCCATTCAAAAATCCCACTTTTAAAGGTTTTCAAGGTCCAATCCCACCTATGTAACTGGGGTGGGGGAGGGGAAGAATATTCCCTTTCCTCAGATTGGTTCTGTTTTGCCCCACGCCATGCCAGGGACAGAGTTTCGGGCAATACAGCAGCCTTCATCTGCCTGCATGGCCAGCAGTGTGGCTGAGGTTTCTTCAGCTATGTTTCTAGTTAATATGTAATTCCCCTATTCCCAAACACTCAATCCCTGGCACCTACTCCAAAATTAGACTGGATGCCTTACAACTTCACAAAACACCTATAAGTTAGAAACAAACAAAACCAAAGAAAATAATCCGTAAGGTAATAACCCCTGTTTAGTTTATTTGCTTGTAATAAAACTGGTCTTTCTATCTCTAATACTTACCTAGCTTCAGTGCATACCCACCAATCAACAGGAAAAAAAAGTCCCAGTTCCCACTTTCTTTCTGTCTTGGTTGCTCCTGCCAAAGCCCAGCATCCCTGTTCGGTGCTGTAGAGACAGCTACCTTGGGCCAGCGGTGGGTGGCCGCAGGTTGCTATTGCCCCAGAGAACCCGAGGCTCACAGTGGCTGCCTCTCTGCTGCTCCTTGGCAGTCATGTTTGCTGCCCACCACATAGCCAGCCTCTCACTGTCTGAGTCTGTGGTCTGGAATACAAAGGTCATTAGTGGCAGCTGTGGTTGCATTCTTTTGGGCAGCTTGCCCCTAGCTTCTTGGCCCGAGAATCCTTCTGTCCTACAATCTTCCCATCCCACCCCAGCTGTGACAGGGATTGTCTCCCTGTGGGCTGCGTCTAATGCAGCCATGACCTTCCCTCTATGTGGCCAGGTGCTTGCACACATTGGGATCCCCAGACCCTGTTTTTTGGATAGTCTCTGTCTGACTTTCTCCCAAGAAGTCTATCCAAGTACATGCAAAGTAATACAATCTAAAAATGTTGCTAAATTGATTTTAGATAGCTCTTGATTTTGCCTATATAACATGTTCCCAGCCTCTCACTGGAGGTGCTGAGTGCATGTGTCATTCCAAAGGAATTCCTTTTTACCTTGATTCAGCTGGGTTTCCATCCCTGGAGAGACATCTTTTCTCTGGCATCTTGCTCAAAATCCCTGATTCAGGATGCTATTTGTGATGGATGAGGCGTAGACCCTCTGTGTGGTGCAGTGAAGAATTGTTTATTGTTTAAACCATGCATACATATATACTTTTTTAGTTTCAGTTTCTTTATTGGTTGCCCAGTCAGAAACCAGCAGGTGTTCTTCCCACCCATCGGTCGCCAACATGCAATGGTCAGTCACCATCCATACACAGGGCTCTCAGCATGGGTTGAACTCTTCCCCACGTTCAGCAACCTGACACCAGGGAAGACAGTGCAGTGCCAGCGTCTGTACTCTGGCACCAGTGTCTAACAACCCTTTTTTGCCTTGGAAATGTTAGGCAATGTCTGGCGATGTCCTTGATTATCCACAGTTCTGTAAATATTTTACTAGGTTTCAAGTCAAATAAATGGAAAACCAACTTCTTGAATCTCCTAAATAGGGTCTCCTAAATAAAGTCTTCCATGAAGACCCTATTTCATTGTAGTATAGGCATTGCTGAATATTCATACAATGGTTGTGACAACAGTCACTGCTTTAAGGTTCTTAAGAGTATTTTCTGATATAATTCCTCAAAACAGTCTGTTTATACTGAACACTATCGATATATTATTAATTCAGTGTATTTATGAAAGTTAGTTCAGACATAATAAAATAGTGACTCCTTTCGGACTAACTTAAAGTGCAGTTATAGATATGTTTTTCTGTCAGCGTTGTGATTTGTTAGTACATGTTGGTAATACCACAACCTAAGGAGTCTACACAAAATTTAATTAAGCTGTTTTTTATGGAAGAGTATGTGAGGAGATAAATGGTTCATGATAAATGAACTCTCAGGCCACAAACTGGAGCATTTATTGATTCACTGGCCATTTATCCTAGAATCTACTCCCTAGCAAAAAGAATATTGCAATACACTTAAGTAAAGGTTTTTGGTATTATGCTAACCTTTCACCAGGCACTAATAAGTGTCCTAACCAAACTCATTCTGCTTTGCTTCCCATTCATTTTGCTGTCATCATCAGCATTATCATCCACTACAGAGGCTCCACAAATTATAATGGGTTTATCTAGAATATAAAGCTGTGAGATTCAACTCCCAGATATTCTTTATATCTTTCTGGTGTCTAACAAATAGATATACAAATCCTTTTCTGATTCAGATTTCTGTATCCCATTTCAGTCAGAAAAGCTACTAGTTATTGGGCCTTTTCAAGTATTAGTTAGAGCATAATATGTCATATCAGATTCAGTTTTAATATTTGATGCATAGACTGATTAAATATTAATTCCTCATATAGCTTCTAACACATATTTGCCCAGTTAATACCCAGTATTTATGCTTATAAAATAACTGAGACATAAGAGATTGTTTAAGTCTATGTTTTTTCTTTGCCTTTGGCTAGTGTAGATGTACTTAATTATGAGGTTTAAATTCACTTGGGTTTTGTAAACCGTTTAGGCACAAGAAGTAGAATAGTCACAGCAAGGATTCCATTTAAAGTATGTCTTAATTGAGGATAACACTTTTTCTTTCTTTCTGTTTGTTTCTTTAAACTTTTCCCCTCCAGGCTCTTTCTAGAGTTATAAACTTAATTGCCTGAGGAAAAAAAAAAAAACACAAAAACTCCCTATTTTAAAAAAGAAAGTAAACTGCAGAAATATTTACCATTGGAGAGTAACTTAGCTTTAAAATGTGCATCCCTTAACACAGATTCACATGGCACATGAGCGTGAAGGTCAAGTATTATGTTTCAGACACCTTATCAAAAAATATCTGGCTTTCCAAGGATGTTGAAATTGCAGGGAAAGGATGGCATCACACCCCCCATTTCTGGAATGGTGATCAGTAACCAGGCTGTTTCCATGGCACAGATCATGCTAGTGAGTGTTGCTTATATTTGTTCACCTTAAACACTAGTTTTAGTTGTCATGTGAATGATTTTCAAGAATGCTAAGAATGCTCTGTATGGTCCTGCAAGGTGTACCAGAAGGTAATGGCAGGGGATGGAAAAGAAGATTGAGTTGGCTGATTTGGAAATTCAAGGGCCAGAAAGTGAGCAGGAGGAGGCACAGTGGGTCTCTAATAAATCCTCTGAAATAGAGCAATATCCATTGCACTTAGTGGTCCTAGAAAACCTGTCACTAATGGCACAGGAGAACAAAGACACCTGATAGATATTAAAAGCCTAAAGCTTCCTTCAAGAATTTTACACAGAGGAAAAAATGTTACGTTTTTTTAAAGATGGTGTTTTTTCTAGAGTAATTCTCTCATATACTCTCTGTTCTAGTAACTTACAAATGCTTTGACCTGAAACGAGGCTTCCTTCCCTGAAACGCTTGCCTGCGGTCCCCTTCCAGAGCAACACAGAATACCAAAATCTGTGAGCTCCGATACTACTTATGCTGTATAGAACAGAGAACACTCTACAGATAAAAACCAAAGTCATTGTTACACACCTTTTCTATAGATTATTCTTATCCTTAGACATTAGCTTTTGGTGTCTGTTAGAACCAAAGAATAACCACTATGGCTGGTGTTATATTATCTCAATCTATGTCATTCTGGGACCATCTGCAAATTCTGTCTTCAATTTAAACCACAGGTTTGAATTCACTGTTTTAGCCAGTGATGCCTTCTTGTACCAAGAAGTCTAAGATGGATAGATTTGAAATTTTCTTCAGTGCTGTTTCTTACAGAAGGTAGTGTGCCTTAACCACATTGCTCAGTAGACTTTTGCTGTTTTGCTAATTCTTTTAGTATTTATTTTGCCATCTTTTTATTTATTTAGTATTTATTTATTATTAGTAGAAAAGAATTATTGTGAACTGGAAAAAAGTACATTTTATTTAAGAAAAATTAAAGAAGTGATGGCATTTCTCCTAAAAATAACATGTAAGTCTCTCCTGTGCGTTCTACTCATAATGATTTCAAATCACCCTTAGGAAGTTCAAATTAAAGATACATAAATCATTTATTTAAACAGGTATTCATGTTCAAGATCCCCTTACAATTAAAAAAAAAAAAGATTCATTGAGTTAGGGATAATTTTTGGTCTCCACCCCCATTATTTCTACAGAAAGTTTAATGGCAGAATCTTTGTCCTACTGGTAAGTGTATATATCATTAATTGGAAGGAAAACAGTTTCACTGAACATACTGATTAATATCTATGTCACAATGGTGTAAAAATGGTGATTAAAGCATACTGGTGGGAAACGGAGGGACTTTTATCCTTGCAGATAGAGCTTGTTCTGAAGGTTAAAGAGTTCATTGTTGCCTTCTCAGCTAAGCTTTCAAGTTGATCAGGTGTTCTCTAGATGCTGAATCAGAATCTGAGGTACGTCAGAAAGAGAACTAGCTTATATAGAATACTGAGGTTGGAGATAACCACAGTAGAGCAGATCTGAAAACCCTTGAAAATTTTTCACATCCTTCAGAATTTTAATGTAAAATATATAAACATATGGGGTCATTAAGTTAAGAAACAGCAATTTATGAACTTTCAATGGACCAACAACTTTCATGATAATGATGAGCTAGTAATTAGATGTATATGTGCTTTTAATATGCAGAATGTACAGATGTCAGGATTCATCAAAATGAAACTATCAGAAGAGATATTTTACTTCATCCACTCAAGTGTGCTTAAAAACATTTTAAAATTTAAATCAAACCCATAGATTAAAATAAAAACAACTAATCATTCCTTATAAATGAAATTGCACATTTAGGGCCAATATAATATAGTTTGTATAGCTACAACATAATTGCTGATGAAAAAGTGTAGCTGGTCAATTAACTTCCATAACTGATTTGAAGCACTACCTATATTTTGTGTTTTAATATATGGATAATTTACTCATTTTTACCAGTGAAAGGCTTTTCATAGTTTTTGAATGATAAAATATACTTTTCAAACTAGGTTCCAGAGTAAAAATATGGAGAAGTAAAAGTAAATATGTATTTCTAAAATACATACTTAACCAATCATTTTGTAAATAAAACATAACTCTGAGATCTGAGCAAAGTATATAAGCCATACTCAATGAAAAGCTGAGACTAAAGCTTAAAACAAGGCAGCTTAACAACAACAAATCAAATGAACAAACAAAATCCTCTAGGTAGATAAAATCCTCACCCGATTCTTTAATTAAAATATTCTCCTTAAGGTCTTTCCATTGAAATTCCTCTAAGAGTCTGTGAGCTTTTTGCTGAATTAGGCAGTCAGTTTTATATTTACAGAAATCCATAAAAAGCACATGAAAAATAGTATTTAGAATAGTACCTACTGGAACTCTACATACTTTAGAGAGACAAGAAAATCAGAGTAGTTAAAAAAGCTCATATTTCAGCAGTAGAATACTTCAACAACTTGATTTAAGTAATTTGTTTGTTTAGAACAGCACCTGTTTCTTCATGATGTGGTCAGGATTGTTGCTTCACTACCTTCTACAGTAACTAACTTCTGTTTGAAATAAATTCTTATAAGAATGCCCTAAGATGAACAGCCAAATTTCTTATTGCTGATACATTATTCTGCTGTGCATTAACAGAAGTTTTTGTTTCTGTCTTTTGATTAAAACTAGAGACCAAAGTAAAATTTCAACTCAAAATTGTTTGTTTTCTGAAGTAGAATACTCTTGGCTAGATAACTGGAGATACTGTTCTCTCCATGTATATATTTGGAAGATGCTGCTGTCACATATTCCCTTTTCTGTCTTAGGAAGAGAATAAAAGATTGTGGAGATAAGCAAAAAGATTTGTAAATATTTCAACCATCTCTGTATTAGTAACTTTTTTTTTTTTTGGCACGGCACTTCAAAGTTTGTTAATATTACATTATGGTTTTTTTCATCAAATACTGGTTTCAACCAACACTGTCTTCTAAGTGCATAGAACAGAGCCCTGCTGTGCAGCCCTACTATCAACACCATCTACAAGATATTATCTTCTTTTCAAAATTATTGCAAATACATACCAACAGTTTGAGAGAAAAGCAAGCTACCATACACGAGGCCATACTAAGGCCTCATTTTGACCTGATCTAGTTGTGATAAAATACCTTTGTGCTGTAAGTTTATTAGCTGCTTTTGCTCTTACAACTTCCAGAGACCATGATCTGTATCACAAATCCATGACATAATGCATTTTGAAAGCAAAAGTGTGTGTCCTTTTACCAAGAATTTTACAGTGTAATTTTAGACAAGATATGACAAATGGTTGTAACTGAAAATGAACAAAAAACAAAAACAACAAAAAAAACTAGACTAGCCCAAACCTACAACAAAACCAACCCACCCCCCCCAATCAAAGAAAACAACAATAAAAAAAACCCCAAGCCCCCTCCACCCCGCTTCCCTCCCCCAAGAAAATAGAGAAGAAAAGAGTAGCGAAACGGATATGAATGAGAAGGACAAGTGCTGTCAACACTCAGTCATACTTAACTTTCTGGCAAGCAGATTCTTAGGAGCTACAGAAAAAGAAGAAAACATTAGACTGTGGTCTAACTCTGCATATCACCACCATCTAGACCATAAAAACAAATCAATGCTTTGCCATTTCTTTTTGATTTTCACTCTTTTGCATGAGACTAAGATGTTCTCATTTGAATAAGTCACACATTCAAGCCATAATACAGATGCAATCTTTCACTTTGACCTTTAGATCGATAGTCAGTCAGAGAGTGTTTAGTCCCTGTATTCTTTTTGTGTTTACAGGCTGTCAGGACAGTAGAGCATAGAATCTGAATATTTGCATTGGCAACAAAGTATAAAATAATAAAGGGCTGAAGTTATAAAGCTGTATAGAATAAATAAAAATTGTGGTGACTTATTCTCAAAACACAAATTTCAAAGCATTTTTTCACTGACTAGGAGTTTAAGTGACTGCGTGACTTGTACACAGGATGAGAGAATCTGTGTAGTTTTAGTGTCAAATAAAGGGAAAATAACCAAAACTGTAACTGTTAATAAAGATACTTATTGAAATATATGGGAAAGGGTAAGAAATTCTGTGTGAGTGATACTTTGTTGAAACCAGAAGAGCCTTTTCCTTACAAAAATGTGCTTTGAAATAAGACTGCCAGTATCTGAATCACAAGAATCTTGGACTGGTTGAGGCTGTAAGGGAACTCTGGAGATCATCTTGTCCAACATTCCTGCTCAAAGAATGTTACCTAGAGGTGATTGCCCATGACTCTGTCCCCATGGCTCTTAACTGTTTCCAAGGATGGAGAGTGCACAAATTCTCTGGGTAACCTGAGCCTAGGCTCTATCATCCCCAACTTAAATGCATTCCCTCATGTTCACGTGGACCCTCCTGTGTTTCAGTTTGTGCCCGTTGCCTATTGTCCTCTCACTGGGCACCCCTTGAAACAATCTGGCTCTGTTTTCCCTGCACCCTCCCTTTAGATATTAGTACACATTGATGAGATACCTTCTGAGCCATCTCTTCTCCAGGCTACAGAGTTCCTCAGTCTTTCTCATCTGTGATATACGGTGATATACTCCAGTTCCTTAGTCATCTTAGAGGTCTTTGCTGGTTTCTTTCCACTAGACTTGCATCTTTTTGTACTGGAGAGTGTAGAACAGTACTCCAGTTCTCCAGTGCTCTCACTGTTGCACAGTAAAGGGGGAGGATCTTGCCCTGCTGGGAATAGTTTTCTGACGCAGTCAAAAACGTTATCAGCTTTCTTTGCCACAAGAGTACAATGCTGGCTCATGATCAACATGGGGGCTACCAGGACACCCACAGTCTTCTCTACCAAGCTGCTTTCCAGCTGGGCAGCAACCAGGACGGGGATATTCCTCTCCAGGTGCAGGCCCTTGCACTGCAGCTTGCTGAACCTCATGAGGTTCCAGACAGCCCATTTCCCCAGCCTGTCAAGAATCTTCTGACTTGCAACCCAAAACCTCTGACATATCAGATGTTCTTCCTAGTTTTGTACCATCTGTAAACCTGCTGAGGTTACAATCTGCCCCATCAATGACAATCTTAAACCTAGTATTAACCTCATAGATATATTACTAGTTGCTGGTCTCCAACTTTTTCCCACTAATCAGAGCTTTCTGAGCCCAGTCATTTGTATTGGATCTGGCTGAAATAGAATTTGTTTCCTCACAGCAGCCCTCACAGTGCTGTGCTTTGCATTAGTAGAAATAAAGGTGTTAACAACATACCAGTGTCTTGGCTACTGCTGTGCAGTTCTGACACAGCATCAGTAGTGTCTCTCAACATCCCACTCCCTTACCCTGATCAAGAGAATGGGGGTAGACAAGATTCTGGGAGAGGACACAACCAAGCCAGCTTGTCCAAAATAACCAGAGGGCTATTCCATACCATATGACATCAGCTCAGGTACAAAAGCTGTGGAAAGGAGGAGAAAGAAGTGGGCACTAATGGTTTACAGTGTTTGCCTGCCAAGAAATTACTATGTGTTCTGATGCCATTTCCCAGGAAGTGGATGAGCTTCACTTGTTAATGGGAAGTAGAGTAAACCTGGGGTTTTTTTTCTCTCTACTCGTGCACACACAAACTTTCGATTTTGCTCTAACAAACTGCCTTAATCTCAACCTACTAGTCATTTTCCATCTTATTTTCTCTTCCCTGTCCATCTGACAAGGGAAGCAGCTTGGTGTGTACCTGGCATCCAGCGAAGGTCAACACATGTGGTGTTCAGTTTTCTTGGTTTTGATTTGGGCCTTCCTTGGTAGCAAGGTCTTAACTAAGGAAGTATTCCACACCATTTCCTTCATGTAATCAGGAGTATATAAGACAGGAGGAAGGTTTCCTCCCTCTCTTCTCCTTTTGCTCTTTTCTCTCTCCTGTTCGTGTGCCTGAAGGACATCAGTTCTCTGTGCTGGCCTAGCTCTTATCTCTGTGAGCTGAGGCCTCTTGGAGAAGCTGCTGTCCCACCCATACAGAGAGGAAGGACCTGCTTTCTCTTAAGGGGAGTTTGGTGAGACTTGATTGTATTAGTTATTTATTGAGCTTTTCCCTGAGTTTGAGTGTGTGTATTTGTTTTGTTTGGTTTTATCCATTTTTATCCCATTCCCCTTTCCCCCTTTTCCCTTTTGGGGTTGTTCTGGGATTTGTTCCATAGATTCATAGTGTTTGATTGTATATAATTGTAATATATGCGAATATATATATATATAAACTTTTACTAAAATTGTCTTTTTGGGTACTTTTTTTCCCCCCTTATCTCTTGGGAGGGGGGGATCCGTGTGGCCAGCAGTTGGGCTTGGCAGGGAGCCAACCCAAACCTCCACAACACACCACACCATTTAAATAATTTTTAGTTTAACTTTGTGAATAAATCTGTCTTCTTTATGATGTTATCAGTCATTACAACTATCTTCAGAGCTTTTTAATTGCAAGCATACTGAAGAATGCTTCACCAAAGAATTTTTGTGCACTTTTCTCTTTTTGTCTCTGGTAGTATGTTGTACCAATTTCCAAATGGCACACACCACCTATAAATGAGTTATGGTGATGAGTTAATATCCAAGGGGGAAACCTACAAAATCTAGGAAGGAAAAAAAGTTGGGAAACTTAAAACACTAGAGCTGTTAAGATGTGTATATGGGAAGTAAAAAAAAATAAAATATTTAAGAACTTTGTATATACCCATATTTTATCTATTGAGTTAAAAACCTGTGGCATACTGTTTGCCAAAATACCTCTCACGAGGTTAGTAGTTTTCCTGATAGTACTGAAGGGTGTATAAGATTAGTATAACAGTCTTCCAGGTATTTTCCTACCAGTCTGGAGGAATCACTTAAAAGCACAAAATGTTCATTGAAGAACTATGCCATGATTTTATTTTAACCTTTTTGGTATGATTATTTGTTCCCTGGCATATATTTCTGGCTTTTCCTCAAGATATTCCCATAAGCAGTTTAAACTATTGCAAAGTAAAGCTTTAGTCTCTATGAATACTGACTAGGAATTTGTCCTAAACCCCCCACCCCCAAAAATCAAACAAAAATATCCCACCACTGATTCTGCAGGAAAGTTGTTAAAAATGCTCCTGTTTGGGTGATGATATCAAATGTTACATTTATATTGATTTTTAACATTTTACTTTTGAAATAGCTTCAAATAATTAATCCTAAGTTTTTCTTGGGTTGAGTTGGTTTAGTTTTTTGGGTTTTTCTTGTTGAGAGAAACAGTAGCAGATGAGATATATTACTGCTTAGTACGAATATTAATCACTAAAATTCCTCCCCCATATAATCACTCAAAGTAATTATTTTATATTCTTTTTTAATGTGTAGATTTCCATAGATTAGCATGAATGCAGTATCTAACCTGCATAAACCAAAAATAACTAGTGATGGGTAAAATCATTTTTAAACAGAACTCAGTACCACTGAGTTTGAGTTTATGCTCCATAAATCTTCTCCCCAAAACTTGTTTTAAGGTATAAGCAGTCAGTAAACAAGAATAGAATTCCACAATCAGTTGATTTGCACTGTCAAAATGACTAAATGGTACTTATTTTGGGAAAATATGGATAGGGAAAGAAAAAATATTTATTAAAGATAAATATAAAATATTTATTTCTGTTCACTTTCATTTTATGATAGATTGTTCTAAATTTTTTTAAAAATTAGTAATTATTTACATGTTTTCTTTTAGAATTTGTCCTCTGTTTTCATTTATCCAATCCTTTAGTTTTGTAAGCTGACATGAACTACTGCTATAATTTTAGGTTTATCAAGTTCTTCATCAGCTCTGCAGTTTCGTTACACATCATGTAACTTCTGGGCATAGCAATGTAAAAGACTAGGATGTGATACCTTCACATAGAACAATACTGAGATTAATTTTGAACCATTTCCCAGTGTGAGTAGGAGAAACACTGTTTTTTGGAGATGTTGGCTGGAAAAAGTAGTTAGGAGTAATTCACAGGGAAGGAATAATCTTAGGACATAATCCCCTACTAAGTCCCTGGATGACCATCTACCTCTTGCCCATCTGTATATTTTAGTCTTCATACAGCCACTGTTGTAGGGGTTTAGGGTATCCATTCATCTTTGTAGCCAGTAAGCCCTTAAATTACTTCTTAATGTGATCCTTGCAATCAGAAAAACTCACCTGCCACTGATGTGACCCTTGTATAAATTATTGTTTGACTGAATTTGTTTAATCCACATGTGCCTTCTCAGTTTTATCATTATTAATGTTTTGAAGCTGTAGAGTCATATACAGAAGATGGTAGTGTCAGATTTGCCCAGATTTTTTGATGTACATTAACTCTGTTCATTTTAAGTATGTGGATGTTGATGTCAAAGATGGTAGGAAAACCATTTGTAAAACACAAGATCCTAGAGTTGAATAAAGCAAAAAGCACAGTCCGCCACTATATTCTTTACACTCTACTCATTTACTAGATCATCAAGTTATCAGAATCAGCATACAATAGAAGCTTCAATAGGTACCTTCTGCACCGTCAGAGGATGACATGCTGCTATCCTATAACTAGAACCCTTTGCAATGACAACAAGGGAGACTAGCAGCAGAATTACAAAAGGGTTAAAGAGGAAATATGGAGAAAGGACTTATAGGATTAAACTCCTGAGCTGGTTTAAAGGTAAACCGGCAGGAGAAATGGACCCACCATAAGAGAGATTATAAATCAGCGTTACAATTTAATGAAAGATATTACAATAAACATACTGACACAAAAAATAAACTGCTCTCAACTCACCAAAACCCAGCAGTATAACCCAGCGTCCCGGGGCACAAGCCCAAAGGGGTTTGTTAGCCCTTGTGCTGAGACCCGCATGGTTCCCCTGAGTCCAAAGCAAAAGGAAGTGAAGAACCTGTTGGTGCAGATGATGGCTGTGAGTGTGGTGAGAGTGGTCGAGAGTGGTGGTTTCCTCCTGTCGAGGTCCTGCTGCTCCTCTGGATCCAACAAGGCATGCTCAAGGTCTTCTGAGCCCCATTTATGTACCCTCATGGAGCACCCAGTCCCTCCCCCAGGGTGGGGACTCACACAGTGGGTGATTAACTCTGTGAGTCATGGGGTA
>WBMV01002435.1:95277-108001 GCA_013396655.1 Campylorhamphus procurvoides
CTTGCTCTCCTGAGGTGGGGGGAGAAGGTGTTTCCCTTCCCTTGTTCTCCCGGACTGGACCAAACCTCAAGTCCTGCTTGAAGGAAGACGAGACCGGTAATGGGAACTGGGTACCAGCAAGAGCTGGGGTAGCTGAGCTGCAGGGAAGCAGCTGCAAAAGGGAGTTTCTCCCTGCTTTATAGTGGGCTGGGAGGTGAAATGACTTGGGCCTAGATGTTGCAAGAGTCATGTTCCCAGCCTGTGGGTGAAAGTGTTTTGTTCACCTGGGAAGGACAGGTTGTTGTCCTTTGTTTGCTTCGGTAAGACATAACAGAGTGGTTCAGGGGATTGGCTGGGTATGTGTACAGCCAGGAATGAAATGAAAGGGATGCCTTTCGGATTCATTTACTCTGCGTGTTTTGAAGTGGTGGTGCTTGGAGAAGAGTTCACATGGTATTCCTGAGGCCGTGAGTTCATCCTAGCACCGGTCTTTTCTATCTGTTACTTATCAACACGTGTTGTACTCTTTTATACTTTTTATACTTTATATCTCTTTTATACTCCTTTATATTCTGTACCCCGAAACCCTATAAGTAAAAGAACTCTTCTCTGCTTTACCCACATAAAGTTGTCTTGGAAAGTTTTTTTCCCCTTTCCTTAAGGCAACAAGAGTGAAGATACTACTGTTAAGAGCCTGTTTATGTTAACAGCTTCATCTCAAGGGATTTTTTTGATGATTTTGTGTGTGTTTGTGTGTATGTAAAAAACAAACCCCTCAGATGATTAAAAAAAAGATGGTATCTTTGTTCTTAAAGCACCATTAATGACATCTACTAAGGCAGATGTAAGTACTGCAGGAGAACAATTTCTCAGAATCTATCTCACAGGGTTAGCTGTTGTGGTTTTGTTCTTTAGAATATTAATTTTTCATTATTCATAGAGCTTCAGAGATTATCTCCTTTTGTAAAGAAGACTAGAAAGAGAGTGGTGGAAAAGTGGCATCTTATTAGCTCACTGCTCTCAGAATTCATTTCTTCCCTTAAACTACACAACAGCCCTGCCGGGCATTAAAGCTTCATGTCCCATTTTATTGCTAAGAACAAGAAATTAAGAAATCCATATGAGTCTGTGGCCTCTAGGTATACTTTTGAAAATGCAATTACCAACTGCTTCATTTTATTTTATAGTATTGAATTTAACAAGGTTAGAAAGATGAAGTTAGATATTTACTCACATGTAGCATATATAGGATGAAATGCACATCACTCTAATTATCTACTGTGGGCTCAAATTAAAACAAGATTTTACTGACTTCTTGATCTCTCTCCAATTCCACATGGTAAATCTTCTGACTGGATATATCCAAACTGATCAGTTTGATAAAAGCCCTTTAAAAAAATCAATTGCATTTTTGAACTACATATTGGCAGAGTTCCTCACTTTGCATCTAGAGGATGCAAAAGAAAAACAAAAAACAAAACCCAAAAACCACCACAAAACAAAACATCAAACCAAGAAATCAAACCATAGCAACAAACCTCCATAAAAGCAACTCCAAACTCTGCTGGGCTTGATTGTTTGTTGGCCATTTATTTTTCTGTTCGGGGGAAGACTAGAGCTGTGATGGACAGAGCCCTGATGGGTTAGAAAAGACACCCTTGTAATTGTATTTTGTCCCTGTATTGACTTGGAAAGTGACTGAGCAGGTACGCATATAGGATTAAAAAAATTAAAGTGCTCTGTCTCCCTGAGAGGTCGTGTGCAGTTAGACCATTCCTTCTTTCCCAAGCCCCTATAGAAAAGTATCACTGGAAAATCATCACACTGTTTCAGAAGTTAATATTTTCCACATATTTTACTGGGGTTTCACAGTTTAACCTCAGAAAGCAACCAAGACTCATCCAGCTGCTCACTCACTTCCCCACCAGGGAGTTCAAGGAGAGAATTGGAAGGGTAAAAAGTAAAAAACTCATGGTCATGTGTTGAGATAATTTGATCAACAAAACAAAAGCCCTGCACACAAGCAAAGCAAAAAAAAGGAGTTTGTTCACCACTTCCCGTGGGCAGGCAGGAGTTCAGGTATCTCCAGGAGAGCAGGGCTCTATCACATGTTATGGTTACTTGGGAAGACAAACACTGACACTTCAAACATCCTCCCCTTCCCCCTTCTTCCCCTCACTTTATAGCATGATGTCATGTGGTACAGAACACACTTTTGGACAGTTTGGGTCACCTAATCTGGTTGAGTTCTCGCCCATGGATCCCCAGTCTCCTAGCCAGCATGGCAGTATTGTTGTGGTTTAACTAAATAAAGAAGATTTTTGTTGCATTTTTAATATCATACTACTATAGTTTCGTAAGTACGAGGGACGATCCTCCTCTCATCCTGCAGGGCTGGGGCAGGAGGTTGAGGAGAAGGGGGTTTGTCCTAGTTCAGCAGGAGGGACCAGTTATCACTGTGTGAGGGTGATCAAAGCTATGTATTCTACCCCCTCTATTCATTCCCCAAGAACAATGGACCATTTTGCAGCAGCTGCCCAGGAAGTCGTTAGCACCTTCACACCCAGCCTGAGGGGGCGCAGCTGCTAATGGGCCATCAACAGTTCAACAGTACCCCATGACTCACAGAGTTAATCACCCACTGTGTGAGTTCCCACCCTGGGGGAGGGACTGNGGTGGAGGGGTTTGTTGCAGACTGTTGTTGTGTGTATATATATATACATATATATGTATGTGTTGTGGTTAAGAACTGTTATCTTTTCCTTTACATATATTTTTCCTAATTAAAGTTTTGTTCTCTAAATTTAAAGGAGAGGAATTATTTCTTCGCCAACATCGATATCTTAGTTCTCCCTCAAACTAAGACAGGGTCCCTGAAATTAAATACCATGAGAATGCAGGGAGAAGGGGAATAAAACCTGCTGGCATTTGAAAACTTGACATCTTTTTTTTGTTTTCTGGAGCTGTGACTAGGAGGGAATCACTGGCCTCCTGTCTGGAAACACCTGCTCCATGCTCCAATCAAACCAGGGCCTGTTCCCACATCTGGCACTAAGTTTTTCTGTCACTGCTGATTCCTCTTGTGGTTCCTGCATCAGGCAGGAACTTTTCTATTGCTGCTGCAGCTGTGCTAAAAGGAAACCTTTGTGCATTACAAGTGGCGCACAGTCACCTGGCACTGCTCTGGCTCCATCATGGTCATTTGATCTCCGTCAGGACCTGTGCTGCTGTCTCAGTGGTATCAGGACTCCCTTTTCTTTAAATGAAATACTTTTCCAGGTTCTTGTTGTTTAACCAACATGTGAGACAGTGTTTTGTGTGACATTTTTTCTGCTATTTTTTAGTTTTGTTTTGTTCTCTATTTCTCAGTTGTTATATTTTTTCCTACTTCATTCAGACACCTTATATGTTCAAAAATTTGTAATTTAGAGCGACGTAAATAAACAAGAGGGATAGTTTTGCCTCATCAGAGGTTCAAGCTTCTGATACATATTGTCATTAAACACAGACAAGAAATTGTATGAAAAGGAAAAAAAGCCTTGTCTCTGTGTAAGCAATTACAGAAACAACTCTGTATTATGAAACCTGTGTTCAGCACAAATCCAAAACACAACCCCATACCAACCACTGTGAAGAAAATTATCTCTATCCCAGCTAAAACCAGCACATCAGGGAAGGACTCTTTTGTCCTCTTATTTCCATAAGTTCCACAATCCCACATACAGCATACATAAACATATCTCAAGTTGTATGCTTTAGTACATGAAGTAAATTTTTCATCTTAGAATTATAATTATTTCTGGTTATGCCACAATCCTTTGCTAGCTTTAATTTAGGGTTAAGATAATGTCTTGTGTGTATGCCTGCAGCCAAAAGTGTTACTGAAAGATGAGTAGTTTAACAGGCTAAGGAAATACTGTCTCTGTAATTTCAGAGACCCAAGCTCTTGAGATATAAGGTACCTTTACAGAAAGGAGTTGCAGCAATATTTGGGACTTCTTGCTGGTGCCAGAGGCAATGGTCTTGGCATCAGCAGGAAGTCTGCACTGGTGAAGGGGCTGTGGGAGGAGATGAGCAGACTGTAAAATGTCAAAGATGCTGAAAAGAAGATGGACCAGATCACACCCAAACCCTGTAGCTACAGGAGCCCCCATTGCAATAAGGAGAAGCAGGCAGAGCCTCTGGGGGGTTGAAAGGGGTTGATGAGAGGATAGGGGAGAGAATGGGAGGAGAAAAAGGAGAGGGAGGGAGAAAGAGATAGAAGAGGAGAGAGAATAGAAAAATTATCTCATGTATAAATGTTGATGAGAAGGAAGGAAGAAGAGTAAGCCAAATTACTTTCAGAGGGCTCCAGCAACAGAACAAGAGGCAATGTACACAAAACAAAGTAAAGGGAATTGTATTTAAAATTAAGAAGAAAATAAAACAAAATAAAACTCTTCTTAGTGTGAGAGTTGTCAAACACTGGCACAGACAGCCCTAAGGAGTAGTGGAATCTCCATCTTTGGAGATACTCAAACACACCTGGACACAGTCCTGAGTAACCTGTTGCTGCTAAACCCACCCTGAGCAGGTGAACTAATAGATCTCCAGAGCTACTGCACCATTTCAGTTACTCAATGATACTGTGATTTCTGTAAGAACTTCTTTAATAATATGTTTAGTATATATCAGCACTTCAAGAACTTCCTCTTTTTTATTATTACTATCCCCTCCTCCTTTCCCCCACCCCGTCCCTTTTTTTTTTTTTTTTTNTTTTTTTTTTATATGAAGTGTATTTTTGTAGTTATATAAACCTCTTTGTAATTGACAATGAAGCTAGTGGTAAAAATCTGCCTGCTTATATAGCTGATGATCTGGTCTTACTGGTCTATCACTGATAATTTTCAACAAAAGCATTTTCAAATGTTTGCATGTAGTAGTATGGTTTTTTCAGGTTTTGCTTCATGGTGGTTTACCTGATGAGATCTGTAATTTTTCTGGTGTATCACTTCCTCTTTCTGATTCTCTCACTGCCATTCCAATGTCATCTGAACCCTGCTCACCTCATGAAGCCTCAAGCTGCACAAGTAGTGACAGCAGGCCCTGAATCTGTAAAAGTAAATTTGTTTTTGTTCTCATGGTACTGTTTCATTCTAATCTCAAGTCTTCTATGCAATATGTTCTGTCTTAATATGACCTGCTTGGTTTCATGTGGAGATAAGACAGAGAGTTGGTATGATATTCATGATGCATTTTGCATTAATGATAAAACAATAGTGGTTTTCAGGACTGACCCTTGCTTGCTCTTTGTCACACACCACCACCATACAAATGTGAACTACTATAGATGAAACAGGACGAAAAGCTCATTTATTTGCTCTATTGGTAACGTGCAACCAGAGAACAGGTAGGAATTAAACTAAATTTCCCCTTTGCAAATTGCTATTCATTCATTGGTGGACCATCCCTTTGATGGCAGGAGAAATTACCTGGTAGCATATGTCCTAGAAAAAAAATCCATGCCCTTGGTACTGAAAGAAGCTGAGAAGAAATTGTGTCTCAGAAAGGGATTTATTGCAGCTTGTTGTTTTGCACAGTTGCTTCTAAAAACACACCTAACTTGTTTCTCTTTTACATCTGAACTTTCTTGCAGAACACCCCTGTGAGGGACATGTACCTGACAGCTTCCCTGTAAGGCAAACAATACTACCTCAGCTTGTTGTTCCTTGCCTATTCATAATGACTCTCTTACTACCTGTTCGTGTTCTTGTGCAGTATTCATAATACATGAGAAGAACTTGGTGAGCCACATCGATAATTGAATATATCAAATATTTAGTGATAGTTGCGTCTGACTGAATTATTCAGGACTAAATAATTGGTATGTTCTATGTAAGTTCTAGAAGGGGTTACATAATGTCTGTAATACATCAATTCTCTATGGCTAACACTGCATTTTCAGACCCAAGAGCCCCTCTGACTTCTTGGGTTCTTTTGAATGTGTTGGATGTGTTCTGATTTATACTGCAGCAAGATCACAGACTCACCAGCATGGACAATTTCAGCGGCTCTCATCTGCTGGGAAATTTGTGCACATAGGTGAGCTGGGACTCAACTGACTCAAAGGCCTTGAACCCTACACAGAAGGCATAAGTGCAAACACAGGGGGAAAGCAAAACAGAATCTCATACACTCCACTTGCTCCTGAACACCAGTAACATAAACATATGTCTGCCACAAGCAAGTTATATTAAAGGAAAACTTGCTTTCATTATGATTGTTTTTTCCATATACTTAGTCTGTAGTCTGCATGGGAACAGCTGCCTCTCTTTTCTGTGAGTGAATCTTCAGGAAACCATTAGTTTATTGGATTAGTGCTCTTAAATTAGAGTCGGTAAGGAAAACATTGAATAATCATCTTTTTGAATGGAAAATACTTCTCAATTAATTATGATAACTGTTATGAAACAGTCATAAGATCACCAATGTTTTGGTGTGAGAAAATATAAAATTATTTCCAAAGATTACAAATTCAAAAATTCTGCAAAGATCAAAATTAGTATTATAAACATTGTTTTAAAAAATGGAGTTGAAATTATTTCCTTGCATATATTTCCAATTTGAAGATTTCATCATCTGTTTTCTTCACTTCCTTAAATTTCCCTTCCCCCTCCACCCAAGGATAATGATAATGATGTATATTGCAAAGCTTTTCCAAGCTGAATACCAAGATTGTAATTCAGATGAGGTGCTCTACTGTCACTCATAAATCACCTGAAGGCTGCTCTTGTGTCAGCAGAACTCTTCAATTGAATTACATGCTTCTACTCAATCAAGCATCATCTATATCACGTTATAAGGTGGCAGAACTTGCTCTGTGATAAGGCTGTGAGATCTATGTAGCATTGCTTTTCAGAAGCTTGTGTCTCAATAACTGCAGCTTACTCATAGTTCAAATTTGACACAGCTGATTATCAGTGGTAGCTTCATAAAAATACCTGCTTCTTATAGTTCACTCTTCATGTATACTCACATTTAAGGATTTGTTTCTCCTGGAACACCAAAGCTAATTTGGGACTAGCATAGATTTTTGGGAGCATCTTGTCCCTATCCTAAGTGATAAAAAAATTTCCAAAACATTTATTTAGTGTGTTCATGAAGAATAAGCCAGATAGACAGTATGGGTTCCAACTATCATTAAATACTGTAATGATGTTGCTGTTAATCATGTTAATGACCTCCTTACTAAAATATCACTGTTTGACATCACTCATTGAGCTTAGATTTTGGACTGGTTCTGCCACATTTTCCAGTTCTCACTTACTGTAAGTTTCCAATGTGTTAAATGTTAAATATATGAGTCTGTTATAACCCAATTGCAAAGATAAACAGATAAGTTAGTTTTATATATATCTAAAAAATCTTAAAATAAACCCACCCTATGTTGAGGATAAGAGACATATTTTAGATTTCTGTGCTTCTAGTCTCCCTCTGTCATATGAGGTTAATGAAATATTCACTTTAACAGTCACAGTGCAATATCCTAAATTTAAACTAAATGATAGACATAAAATGAGAAAATCTGTCTACTAACTGCTTTAAAAGATTTCACATACAATAACCAAATACCTTTAATCAGTCCAACCTCTTTATTATTCTCATTTTCCTAAAGATATAGTTTCCCTCCTTATACTCCAAACCTTATCAGAATACCTTGATATTGCAAGAAAATGAAGGCTCTTTTTTAATCCTACATTAAAGACAATTAATTAATAAGCTAGTAATTGTTGTAGAGAAAGAACTTGCACGGGGAAAGTTTCCACAGATGGATATCCTAATAAGTGATGAGGAAAGAGAAATAAGACCCTATGAAAACAAACAAATAAACAAATGAACAAAACACATTCACTGGTGTCCTGAGTAGTCTTCCTATTTCTACAGTGAGATCTTCTTCTCAGAGGAATGCTTTAAAAAAATCTAATTGCTGATTGTGTTGAACTCCTAGCATGGGTAAAAAGCATATGAGTAATTCTGCATTTTAGAACATAGTCCGAATAGTATTCAGTAAATCAGGTGTGGGACTAAGTAATGAAACCAGAGAAAATATATAAATATTTATAAATATATAAATAGATGCTTTGTAATGAACACTCTCTGCCTTAGACACTGAAGTCTTCTGATGCAAATGGTATGTTATCGTTAAAGATTCTCAATAAATATGTACATATAGAAAACCTATAAAGGCAAATCTGAAACTGGAATTCTAACTTCCCAGTGTTTCATTTAGCAGCTTAAAGATTGTTTGATCATATACAATAGAATGATAAGATATCTTCAGTTGGAAGGGAACTGCAAGGTTCATTAAGTTCAAGCTGCTATTAAGCTGCTGTTAAATCCTGTGTGACTACCTAAAATGAAGCCATAGCTAAGACTATGATCTAGTTTAAAATGTCTGCATCTAAAATCATAGAAAATAATTTCAAATAACATAATGTTGACATCTGTGGAAGATAGTTGTGTCTTTACATGCCCTATAGGCACCCCTACATGCACCCTACTCACTCACAAAAATACCTCTCTTTCTACTGTCTTTGATGGTGCAGTGTGGTTTATTCTAAGATAAGAAGATCGAGTGGATACTGCAGGGAGAACTGCCTGGATGCTCACATAGTAAATGTATTCCAGCGATGGGGGAACAATTGAATTTGTTGCCTGCGTAAGTATATAAAATGTTGCTATATACCTGTTGCTATATATGACCCACTGGGCAAATTGATCTCATGACGTTGCAGACAGCTTCTGGGTGGATTCCTCACCACCCAGTAGGGATGCCTCACTCCCTTTTGGCTGTGAGAGTGAAAAACATTAAGATCCAGTCAAATAGCTAGATAAAATCCTAAGGTAGGTACATAGAGGTTTTGTTGCCTGGTAAATGTGAATTTTGCAAGGTCAAAAGCTGTAAACCTGTATGTTTATAGCCAAACCATTTAGACGTAGATTCTTGAACAAATCTGAGACTAAGTGAACCTCGCAACACCTAGACTTCTCTGAGAAGTTTAGCTAGCAAGGGGATCTCACTGCAGCTTGGAACCTAATTATACTGTAATCAATTTCAATAGATAATAGAATTATTATCTAGAGACTGCATTGACGGTATTTAGATCTTGTATTAGCAATAAATCTAGTCATAGTGATACACTGTGTCCTACTTCTTATGCCTAGCTGAGAGCCTTCATTCAACTACTGTGCCACAACAGTTAAAAGAGAGATGCAAAATTCTTAGCAGTGCTTGGTAAATAAATCGTACTCCTGAGTAATATATAGGTTGAACTCCAGTTGACAAAAATGTTCTTGGTAATGAAAAACACGGAGAAGAAGAAAAATTAAGTAAGTAATTTTGTTCTGTTGACAGTGTATAAATCAAAATCATAGGTTCCCCAAGACAAATGATTGATATATGCAGACAATTGAACTGCATAGCAAACTAGAAAAGTGTCAAGTACATTTAAGATTTAAAGCTGTCTATTCTTTGAACTTAAAAAGCATTAAAGCAGTAATCAAGGTACAGCTAAGCTATTACTTTATTTGGAGGGATTCTTTTTCATAAGTTGATTGCTTTTGCCTTCAAAGAGTAGTTTCAGAAACAAGATAGTATCTTGTTCTTGCTTACTATTCATGTAGGTCTTCATAAAATCCTCCTTCAAAACAGTATTTGCAAAGAATACACTACCCTCCTGATGGGATAGTCTTGACTTAGTGAGAAGCTCTAACAGATACAGAATTTTAGAGTGAAAACTTGATTTGCTCTTGTTGTTCTCTCTTTCTAACTTGAAATGGGCTAAACAACCGACATTTGTTGATGATACCAAAGAAACTATATAGGCACCAAGGTGCTATTTTAAGAAGTAATTTCCTATGGAAAAATGCATAATGGGAAAGACTATTACTGTTACTCTGAAATTTAATCAAATTCTCACTAACTCAATATCACTGATATTAACAGACATAAAGGAGGGCTTAGGAGAAAAAGTACTAGTTAAGGGTTTGTTTTTAAGTAAGTAATTTCACCTGTCTTTGTTTGCCTCGGCAGAAAAGGGAAGGTAAAGACGACTATGCTCTTCAGCAAGTACCTTAAGGTTTGCAAACGAAAAAGACTACACAATATTTATTGTCTTTTTCAGGAAATATCAAAAGTGCCTTGACTCAGAAGAGAAGGTGAAACACAAGCCCCAGTGACAAACTGTGGGTACCCACCCTGTACCTTAATAAAGTGATCAGAATGGACTGCACAGCTGAATGATAGAAAATAACTGTCTCAGAACACATGCAGCAAAAACCATAAAAAATTTGAATGTCTCTTATTTTTTAATTACAGATTTTTGGTTAATTGGTTCTCTACTGAGTAGACTTTTCTTAATAGTACACATAACATAGAAGTAGTACAAGTAGAAGTAGTACTAATATTCAAGATGTTCAATATTTTTAGTAAGATTATAAATTTTTCTAAATACTATAATCAATTACAATTTCAGTATTATTAGACAATTTCTGTAAAATTCTGAAAATGCCACAATTCTACAAGTCATTCAACATTTCACAAGCTAGGTAAGACAACAATAGAAGTGGACTTTCACAGTATGAAAGGGTTGATTTCTCATGATGTGGTCTAGGGAGAAATGGACAAGGTAAAGAAAGTCATATGTTGGAATGAACAATATGTCCATCTGACTGCCTGAATGTTATGTTTTTTCTTCCTGCTTGGGTACTTTAATGACGTTTCACTGCATGGGTACAGACTTAGTGTGGCTCTGCTGATCAAAATTCATTTTATTATATTAATGTGGTCTCTCTATATGTCACTTGCAATTGCTATGTATTGATTATACTGACAATGGTAATAAAGACTGAATTACATTATGTATCAGATGAAAATGTGTATGATCTGTCATTCATGGCACCATTGTGATGTGTTTTATTGTATTTCCCCTTGGATGCAAGTACAAAACACAACTTCACTCACAGATTATTACCACTCTTGTGAGATTTTTTTCAGCAGGGGTCCTTTCTGCTGATAGGGAAAGTCAGAACCATATACAGACATACACATACAGATACAGATACAGATACACACACACACACACACACATCTATATATATACACACACATATATATGTGTGCTAATTTATGTATACTTATGTAAAAAATGTAGCTATATGTGTGTGTATACAAATGTATTTTTCAAAAAAAAATAGGCATCTATCACTTCATTGTGAATTAGTGTGAACCAATGTCTTGGTGTTGGTTTGCTTTTTTTTTGGTTTTTTTTTTGTTTGTTTTATATTTGTTTTGGGGGTTTGTGTTATTGTTGTCATTGTATTCAAATTGTGCACATCTGTGTTTTCTACTTCATTGCCTAGTGAGATCCTAATATGAACTTTAATTTCAGACTATTTTATAGGACTTTGTGTTTCTATGTTTCAGTTACATAATGCCACTGGTGTAGACCTTTGTTCTTCCATTTACTAGACTGCAGAATGAGGACATTGAAAACACTTATATTTGCAGCAACACACTATTTCCATAGTCATAATCTATGCCATAATTATTTTCCATCACTGTAAACTTATTTCCTTTTCTCTTATTCATTTCTGGTTCATTTCTCTTAGCTTTCAGGAAGTAGTTTGTGAACAGACGGATGATACAAATTATTAAAACACATAGCCTGCAGAAGAAAGTGCAACTGCTGAGTGGATAAAGTTGATGTTATCATAAAGCTTTAAAACCAGGAGAATGTCATGCTACTTGTTAAAAAAAAAAAAAAAAAAAAAAAAAAAAAAAAAGAAAAAAAAAAGAAGAGAAGAGAATGTATATGTATACAATTCCTGCAGTTTTAGGGGTTTGATAAAGACTTAGATAATACTGGGCCTGTTGTTAGTAGCATCTCTTTGTCCATGCTTTCCTGGATTGCAAAATGAAAGAATCAATATTTTCAGTCAGTGAATCAAATACTGCAAAAATATTCTTACAAACAGCTTGTACTGTTCACGTTCTTATAGTACAGAAGAGAATGAAGGATTGAACAGTTTCAATTCTTTTTTACCAAGGAAGTGATTGACTACTCCCCACATAACCCTGCCCTTTAACAAGGATGCTCTAGGAAAATCAGTATCATCTTAGAATGAAGAGCTGAGCTCCAAAACTGTGATAATATTGATATCACACAGGAAAAGGTGTTGGGACATCTTTTGCTAGGTTCCTTTGGGAAACCCTCTGGAGAGGGAATGTGAATCAGGATTCAGAGCATTCAGTCATAAACTCAGCAACTTCACTGTGAGTTAGCAGAAGTCTTGGATTGAGAGTGCTTATCAAATGTATTTACATCATTGCATGGTTAATGATCAAAAAACCAGCTTCCATAACTAAGGATTGCATAAAATGATTATTTACCATCTGTTCTATCGTCTTCTTTAGGTTCACCAAGAGTGAAATAGATAGATAGATAGATAGATAGATAGATAGATAGATAGATAGATAGATGATAGATAGATAGATAGACAGATGGATGAAAAGGAAAGCAGAAGCTGTACTTGTCTACCATGTGGATACACTGCATACATTGAAAACAACTTCTTTAATACATTTTATATTTAATTATTTTATATATGAAAATTTAGATATGAAATTCTATGGTATAAGTGTTCCAAGTTCATTTCAACATATCACCCAATGCTACATGGTTGACTAACACAGTTGATTGGAGCA